>OY740765.1:161707304-161865415 GCA_963513935.1 Aphrophora alni | reverse complement strand
CTGGGAAACATTCAATTCACCCATTCGGTATTAGCCGACTGCAAGGTCAAGCATATGAAAAGTTACTTGGCCAAGTATATGTGGCGATCAAAGTATGACTGAGAGTAGCGGCTACCTGTTTTAAGTGTTACTCGCTCATATCGCAGATTTCTGGTGATTTGTCAAGGCAAAAAAATTGGTGGGCTGTATAATAGACAAGTACCCTAAACGTTTTCTGATTCATATTATTTGAACGTTTTTCTTTATCTTACCAGCAGAATAGGCCTACGTTCTAAAAGATTCTCTGTTTCTTCGTGAATCGACCTTTATAACTGAATTTATGATTCACTAAACTATTTATTTTTATAAAAAAGAATTTTTTTAAAATTATTATACGTTACAATATGAGCAACCCCCAGTTCTTAGCAAATTTATCTAGGCGAAAGTTGATCCCCGCACCGGTACACTCGATCATACCTAGAGGAACAGTCGCTATAGCGCCAAGTGCTTCTCTCTCTCTCTCTCTCTCCTCTCTCTCTCTCTCTCTCTCTCTCTCTCTCTCTCTCTCTCTCTCTCTCTCTCTCTCTCTCTCTCTCTCTCTCTCTCTCTCCCTCTCTCTCTCTCCCTCTCCTCTCTCTCTCTCTCTCTCTCTCTCTCTCTCTCTCTCTCTCTCTCTCTCTCTCTCTCTCTCTCTCTCTCTCTCTCTCTCTCGACAAATTCGTGTTCTCTTCTAATCTTTGAGTATTCGACGGCTAAGGACATCATTTTATGTTCTTTTCTTATTTTTTTTAAACAGCACTAATGAACGATAGATTTTTCCCTTTTAAACGACAAGTAAAAATTATAGAGGGTGATGGGTACTCCCGGAGAAGGCTTATTATTACAAAACTGAGTGGATAAACGATAGAAACACATGCATATGTTATTAGATATAAAACTACAATTTGATGCAATATTGAAATGTCTGCCAGCAATTAAAAAAAAACAGCACGTATGTGATATTATTATTTATAATTTATTATTACTTTTAATAAACTCAAATGAAGTTCAAATTATATCGTCTAGAGTACAGCACAAGACGAAGTACATGTGCAATCTTCACAGAATTTTACCAACAAAATTATTACAATGTCATCACATTTGTGAGATTATATCTATAATGTTGATTTATTTTTTTTAAATTATGTAGGTGAGGTGGAAATTCTTCAAAAGACAAAGAGAGACATCCGATCTTCCCAATAGTGTAAGTTTCTTCCTAACTAAAACCAACTTCTTTCTGTTAGTACCACTATCAGGTCAGGAATGGTTTTAAATGTACCAAGATGGTGAGCTTTTTCTATGGAAGTGTCGAGAATATATAGTGAAAAGAGCAGAACTTTATGTACCTAGCTGGGACAGAATCCATATAGAGAAAACCTCGCGATAGATCATGCAGGATCTCTGGTTGGATTGTTGTTTAGGTGAAACGAAGGGATTAACTTACAAATACCCTATTAGTTAATTTAATATAGGATTGCCCTAAATCTATCATCTTCTTCTGCTGCCTACTAGAAACTGAAAAAGCATACAAAAGTGGCATGCTGCATGCAACCGTGTGCTGATAACTGCGACTGCAACAAGTAGTTGCAATCGATATCTTCAACTGGACTACTGATAGTCTTGTATAATGCATCTACGTTGCGTCTACCGTTTCTGAAACAGATCGGATAGGCATACAAATTAGGAAAAGGTCACAGTAAGGAGGATATGGTTGCCATTACAGGGCCAGCAGGTGGTCAGTCATGGGTAGGTACAGCTGTCAACTGTGTAGTTTTGTATCTGACAACTGGATACAACTGGATGGTCATGTTAAGTACACTGCACTTAGGTTATGAGCCATGCAGAAAATTGCATGTGATTTCGCCGCCCTAAATATAATTTATAGTGGTATATCAATACTAGGTATGTAACCCTACAAATATCTAAAGAACTGTTTCAAATTTAAATTTGCAACTATTTGTTTTTATTTATTTATCTTTTCCGACAAACTTAGATTTATATAAGGCAGATCAACAATTCAAAATATTAAAAAAAAAAAAACAGATTTACACGTAAAACAAAATGTACTAAACAATAACAATCAATAGAACATTGTAAACTGTACAAAGTATTAAAATTTAGTGTAGATGTGGGGTGTGAATGAGCCTCCTTGTAAAGGTTTACTGCTATATGTTGGATGTGTTGTTTTTAAGAATTGGCACGTTAAATTCTTTGTGTATTGTTCTAAGTTTCAAATAATACAAAGTAGTTATCTCGATATTCCACTAGATGGCAGACCAGTGTAAAAACTAATTACTGTATAATTCAACTAATATTACGAAAGTTTACAAGTTCGAAATTCATTGTAAAGTTTTTATTCGAACACATTGGTGAAATACATATTTATTTCAGTTTACTATTACATATACAAGTGAATAACAATTACATGGCATTAGTTTGGGAAACTGATCATAGAGATTTAAATAAGATAAAACCTTCTTATAAAGACACATCCGGAAAATATTTCGCACTGAATTGTGCTCCAAGAGTGAAATGAAGACATCTTGTAATTCTTGTTATCAAATTTAATGGTTTTATATGTTTTTAAATCTATAATTATGAATAATTTAGGTCCCAGAACTATATGTCAGTTATTTCCTAGAAAAAAAGCAGTAAAATACAACAAATTGAAGTTGAATAATACACTTTTTAAAGTTTTGGAGTAGAATAACTGTTTTTAAATGGCTATTAACGGATAAAAACTAAGGAGGAAACTTGTACAGAATTTATTTCTGAAAAAAATTACTTGAAGTAAATAGAAAAACAAATACGCGCTAGATAAATACGACTTTTTTAAAAATAAATCAGCAAAATATGGCGGAAACATGTTACAATTATAAACAGACAAAACATCTTCATATAGCCAATCTTCATGAAGCACAAAATTCAAGTCTGTAATTTGCATTTCTGTTCTATTGACTGTATTTACATCTATATTCATAGAATTCAATTCTCTATAGGTTTTGTTCGACGTTTTTGCGTGTATTAATTAATTATATTATTTATACCATACGTAGAAATGTGTGTTATCTACTGCATATATATATATAAATATATATATATATATATATATATATATATATATATATATATATATATATATATATATACACACACACGAATGTTTTCTTGGGAATACAGTTCTAGAACCTGCAATTTTATTTTACACAAAAAAACAAACAAATAAAACCATAAATATTTGTACCTTTATGAAGTGTTGTTTTATCTGTTGGAATTATGTCTATTGTCTGGTTTTTGTAATATATGCAGATCAAATTTAAACCGATATTTAATTAATTTTAGTATGTAAGAAAATTTTGTAGTTTTTCTATTACTCAAAATTTGGAGGTTAGCTGGCAGTTGAAAAAAAACGCACACCAAACATGAAATTGCGATTATCTAAAATTTACTCTAATGGTTACGACCATAGTATAATCTCTATAAACGCAAACAAAACATATTGTTCGAAAGTTCAACATTAATTAAAGTTTATAAATTATCGCTAAAACCAAAAATCAGCCACGAAGCTTTCATAAAAATGAAATCTTCCAAAAATTGGGTATTTTGTTATTTCTATTAGATTAGACTATTCATGGGCTAGTAGATAATTATTGTATGATCTTCTCTCTTTTTTTATAAGATTATGACGACCGAAAGGTTTTGATTTAAACAAAAAGAAAACAAATTATAGAGGGTGGTAGATAAGTCCAGAGAAAGCTTAATACTACAAAAGTCTGTAGACGAAAGGAAACATCCTATCTTCACAATGGAGTTAGATTCTTATTCACTAAAACCACTTACCTATTGGTACCCCTATCGCGGAGGAGAAGGATTCAGAAATGGTTTTCCACAAACAAAGCTGATAAGCTCTTTGCATTTTTTAAAATATTGAGAAGATAATGTGAAATAACAAAACTATATATTTTTCTAATAAACGCAAATGAAGTTCAAATTTTATAGTCTAGAGTACAGCACAAGACGAAATACATATGAAATCTTCTCAGAATATTACCAACAAAAGTTTTATCACTAAGTTACCATTTTTCAAATTAATTCGAAGTAGTTAGATTGGTTGTCCACTAGGTAGCAGATCAGTGTAATAAACTAAATGCAGTACCCCTCACACATCACACAAGTTTAAAAGTTCAAAATTCATTGTACAATTTTAATTCTAAAGACATAACATTAATATATATTTATTTCTGCTTATTTTCATCTATACAGAGTGATTCAAAATAGCACGACATTACTTGTCAAACTAATTTTAAGGGCAAAAACAAGAATAAATCTTCATATAACCACATATTCGAAAATATTTCGCTCTGATTATTAAAAAAATTGTTGGTTTCACATGCTTTTTATCTGGAAAATTGAATAAAATAATTCCAAAAACTGTATCTTCAGTCTTCACTGATAAAACAGCTCTACAATACAACAAACTGGAGTAGAAAATTGAAACTTTTCGTTAAAAGCTCAAATTTAATTGAGGAAAATGATGAAAAATGAGCGAAGATCGAAAAACTTCTTTTGGTCCAATTGGTGAACTATATTTTTCGTTATACTGCAAATAATATAAGAAAACAATTTCACAAAAACCAAATTGATATAACCTATTTACCTTCAAATCGATGGTAACCGCTATTTTAAAGGTTATTTACAATCGATAGTATCGGTTGTTTTTATAGATGATTTACAATAATTAATTAATAAGTATAAACGAAGTAACAGCTGATGACCTCGACCTCACCGATGTATTTAGGTCATAGGACTAAAAAGAACAACTTTATCATATCAATGAATGTATTGAAAAGAGCTGTTTTTTAGCAGTATGACGAAAAAAGATATTCTGTTGTAAGTCGTGGGCCTATTTGAAGAAACGACCTATTTCTGAACCGTAATAGTTTATACTTTCAATGTTGTACACAGCTATCTACACATACACTAAAATTAGAACAAAAAAAGTCAATTTAGAGAAAATGTAAATTTGTGTTTTTTTTTGTTAGAACAGCTACTCCCAAATTTTGAGTTATTAATAACATTAACAAAACTTCCCGAGATATGAACAAAATTTTGCGATATATTTTCCAATACCCAATTTTAACAGAAGTCGGTCCAAGCTTACAAATTATTCAAAACCAGATCGAAAAGATCTCTTTACCTATTTGTCGATTTATTTTCGCATCCTAACAAGTTACGGTGGCAAGCTGCGAACGAAGCTTCATTAAGTTAAAATTGATAAAAATTGACTTACATTTATCAATGACACAAGAAAGTTAAATTTCCTTGCAATTATTGCCGTAGAAAATTAAGAGACCGAAGCTCTCAGCATGGAAGAGATCATAGACAGTTTCACCAAATTAAAAATACACAGAATCCTAACTAATTAGAAATAAGTGAAATAAAGAACTTGACGTAAATCGGGTTCTTTTTTCAATAATAGACTGTAAAGCTAGGATTATATTATATTTCACTTTCTCATAGTTTAATGTAAAAAATACACAAATAATGAACTTGACTAATGAGATTATAATAGTAGAAAAAAACACTCTAAAACAAGATCTCACAAAAATTAAGTTTTCTTATAGTTATAGTTTTGTTATTGTAGCTTATGTATCACTGAGGATGGCGAATTTAAATAAACGTAATTTTTGTGAGATCTTGTTTTAGAGTTTTTTTTTATGTAAAAAATACATTTATGATTTTATTTCTACATAAAATAAATAAATACATTTATTTGATTTATTTCTACATTTGTTCATATTTTTTTTTGTTAATAGCTTCATTCAACGAGCTTCCTGCATACAAATCTTATAATTTAAAAATAATATTTAGACATATAGACAGCATATATATGAAATTTGGGTTTATCTGTGTTATATTCCTTCCCTTTATACACGAATTTCAATAATTACAATACTTTTTGAATTTGGCAATGGGGAGGGGGGATTAGAGTCCTTTACCACACCTCCACTGCCTCAAAGGACTGTCTGTATTTCGATTTTTCTTGGTTACCGCATTACTTTTCTACTACAAATATGTGAGAAAGAATAGGTCCAAGAAACAAAAGTTGAAAATTATACTTTCATATTTTTAATTATTATTTCTTCTATGGTAATTTCATAGAAGGTTCTAATTTATAACTTTTGAGTACAGATTGTAAATCGGACATTTGGCATCATTTGTCTGTACACAAGGTTTCGAGAGCATAAATCAACTCTCATTATCAATTCGCGAATTAAATTTAATGTACAATTAGTTAATAAAATAAAATTTTAAAACATCGTTTTAAAGATCATAATCAATTATTTATTTATCTAAATACATCGAAATTTATCAAAATATATCGATGTAGGACTTTAACAATTGTAATGGGTAAATCGAAATATATTAAAATTTATCCAAATGTAACAAGTAAATGGTAATATATTTGTAAAAAATATCGAAATATAACAAATATATAAAGAGATGTAGAATTGTCAACTGAAGGTTGTACGTCAGTGAACGGAAAATGAGTTTTGATATCAAGACTATTTCATAACAAACAACCATGTTACTGAGTTAATGAAAACCATGTAAAAATGATTGTAAATGTTCGATTAAACCATATTAATATAACGAACAATACATCAATATAAAAAATTTAAAAAACTATAAAATCAGAAAAATTTAGTTACGTAATTTGTTTTTAATCTAATTGTGGTGAAAATCAATTCTACAATAGTCTTTTTAACAATGTAATTTGCAATGTGTACTGCATCCTGTAGTGATTTTATGGAACCAACCACTAGAAAGTTAAGTTTCTTCGTTCTCCGCTAGAGTTCAGACGTACAGAATTTAAAAAAAAGCAGAATTCCATAAATAATCTTTTCACTGTTATCTAAATAATAAAACAAGTTTAAAACACCTTAATAAAAAAATATAGTATTTTGTGATAAAAATATATAATTTAAACTCGAATTAAACATAGATGGTAAAAATTATTTTCATTCTGCTTTATATTTTCGCTTGTTGATTTAAAAGTGAATAACCTCTCACTCATCATCACTTTGTACAAAAAAAAGAATAAATAATAAAGCCCTGGAACATTTCAATAGCGTCACTGTCGGAAGAGAAAATGAGTTGTTGAGTGACCCGTTAGCAAAGATGAAAGTGAGAGATCCAACCCAATACTACTTGAATAAAAGTATATATCAAGGTAGGGTCCCTCGAGATTAGTAATCCCGTCCTCACTAAAGTGAGACCTGGAGGATCTTGTTTTTAAAAGTGGAGTATTAATTTTGACATTATTGATCTTTTATTTGTAGGAAAGTGATCGAAATCCTATGTGGTTTGAAGGATAAGTAAATCCATTTGACTTTAATAAAGCCAGTGTGTTAATAATACTTAGCTATTCACAACAAGTATTTCACAATTAATTATTAAAACGTTAGTCACAATAAATAGAAGATGATATGAATGATACCAATCTTCATTTGCAAATTATTGTTTTAACAAAGCTAAACATTTTATAATAACCTACTTCAAATTCTCATAAACCATAATAATAGTACGGTAAAAAATGATTTAAAAAAAATCTTAAAAATGATGATAACTTGATTTAATATACTACCTTTTTTAAAAAATCGGCGAGTCAATTGTTCTGCGAAGGCTCGCTTTTTTAAAGGAGGGGGTGATGTTGTTCAAAAATTTATAGATCTAAAATATATAACGAAACAATGTTAAATAAAACTTTCTAAAGATTTTGAAATTCCATATAATTTTATTATTTTCTAGTTTTGATGTGATAAACCTGAGAGAGTTATGACGTTTTAAAACATGACATACACGATGTTTAAGCTTTTAATTAATAATAACTAAGAAACAATACGTATTATCAAAAATTCTAAAAATAATCAACATATATAATTGAATTTCTTTTATTTATTACTACGTAATTAAAATTAGCAAAATTATGATTGAAATACGAAAAAAAAACACATGTAGGCCTACAACCAAATATTAAAAATCCATCAATTCTTAAATAACAATATTATTTGGTACAAATATTATTTGAACATTATATATTCAATACGATATTGTATGTTTCTTGTTTTTAAAATTGTATGTGTTTTTCAAGTTAAGGCGCGTTTACACTAGAAACAAAACAATGATTACAAACATTGTTTCTGGAACTTTTGTTCCAGAAACAATGATTTTGGAACTTTGTTTATAAAATTTGTTTATATTTTACTACTAGTCACTACGAAATATTTAGCACACAATGTTCCTAAACACAGGGACAGCGACACTCTTGAAGATGTCGTCTGACGAGGAGGATGCTCTTCTTCCACAATGTTTATAAACACCCTTTGATCTTACCGCTTTCTACGGGAAACAAGAAACATGTAGAGAAACACCGAATTTCTGTTCGAAACACTGTTTAGAAACATTGTTTAAAGTAGTTATATTTCGATTTGAGCAACATTGTTCCGAAACACTGTTTATAAACATGTTTTGTTGCCAGTGTAAACGCGCCTTAATACTTCTTTGCGCTCGTTGGGATGGGGTGTTTGGTCGAGAAACCGCGTCACGCTAAAACTGAGAAAAATCGAGTGTTCGGGTAGACTCGGCGGCAGTCGTGAACGCTCGGGCGATCCCCATCTGCTACAAAAAGACACAGGTGTTCGTATCAGCCGAGGCAAAACCGAGTAAATGATACTTTCTAACCATGTGATTTAGTATATTGTTATTGATTGTAAGAAAAATCTTGAACATTATAACCGCACAATTATACATTTTTGTGTTATCATGAAATGCTATAGACTGATACTAGTTTAGTTTATTCAAAACAGACCTAGGCTAGACAAAGTTGTTTAAGATTTTTACTGCCCGCCTGATTTATGGCCTACTGACATTGTCGTAAATTAATATTACACTATTAGGTTATAATATAGTAACGGTTGCATAAAATAACAAGTGAATGGCCAAAGAAGTATAACTTCCACCGTCTGGTCCGAAGGAGACCCAAAATTAAAAATTTACAATCATTTCACATTTTTGGAAAGTTATTATCTTCAAAATTTCGTAAGGTATCTTGGATTTAAACAAATACAACTTTGTCAGTGACACTTTTTTGGAATATTTTTTAAAGGAAGGAGATTATTATAAGTAATATCTCCAGGGGCTCACTTTAGTGAGTAGGGGTTTGGGAATCCCGAGGAAACCCATCTGTATCTACACGTTTCTTCATGTAATCTTGGGTTATACCCCTATCTTTTATATTTCTTATCAGATATCTATCGACCAACTATTGATTTTTCTCAATCCTGACGATATTAGAGTATTTGAGGGTCTTTTTTATTCTCTTTTCTATTAAGGCGATGACTACCTAGAAGTTTTTTGCCTTTAAACAATAACAACAAAATTAAAACAAATTGTAAAGCATACTGTAACTATGCGTTATGAAAACAAACCTACAAAAATTTGTATATGTTTAGAAATAAAACTAACAGCGTATATATATATATATATTTTAAATTTAACACGTGAATCATAAAATGTAAGTTGTGGAAATTTAAAGCCATTTTTTTTCTGTACTATAAGCTATTACAAACATTGGAATCATAACCGAAACTAATTCTTTGTAACGGACATAAACTCACGGACTTCTCTACAAACTGTTCAGAAGGAACTACAACAATATTAATATAATTTCTTCTCATTTCGTAGATTCTTGTTCCAAAATAATTGGTTCAGAGAGCTGGTTAATGGTACACCCGGTTGTCTTGAAGTTTTTAGTTTTTGTACGCTCTTTATATAATCTACATCGTTCGGCATTAGTTGGTTTTTGTTTCACTGATTCTTTTTACCCTTGTCTATCAAATACACTTTTTTAATTTTTCCTGTGCAATTTTAAACGACATTATATTTTCGTAATTCAGCACATTTAAATTTAAATTTTATCAGTTAATATTTCATAATTGGACACGACACTGGATACAAAACTGCGCTGGAACCTACAGGTAAAAAAGAAAAGTAATGAACTTAATCGAAGATTAAGGAAAATAAATTGGTTTTCTCGGGCGAAATTCTGAGTTGTCAGTGCAGAATAAACTGTTACTTTATAAATAAGTCCTAAAACTTATATTGAGTGCAGCTTTGGCGGTGTGCTAAAAGAAGCGATATTATATATTAAAATTATCCAGACATTTCAAAACAAGGTGCTAAGAAGCATTCGTAATTCTCCTTGGTACGTACGTAACGATGATCTCCACAAGGATTTAAAAGTTGCTACGGTTCAGCGATTTGCTAAGAAGCATGAAGATAGGCACCATAACATCGAGATGCTACAACTTCTCAACAATTCAAATCAGTTCAGCGATTTGCTAAGAAGCATGAAGATAAGCTGCATAGGCTCAATAATATCGAGATGCTAAAATCTCTCAACAATTCAAATCAGTTCAGCGATTTGCTAAGAAGCATGAAGATAAGCTGCATAGGTTCAATAACATCGAGATGCTACAACTTCTCAACAATTCAAACCAGTTTCGCGATTTGCTACGAAGCATGAAGATAAGCTGCATTGGCTCAATAATATCGAGATGCTACAACTTCTCAAAAATTCAAAACAGTTCAGCGATTTGCTAAGAAGCATGAAGATAAGCTGCATAGGCACCATAACATCGAGATGCTACAACTTTTCAGTAATTCAAATCAAGTGCGGCGGTTGAAGAGAGTAAAACGGTTTGACTTGGCCTAAGTCTAGAATAGTACAGTTATCACAAGATTGAGTGATTTAAAGTTATAGGACGTGCAGCCAACAACGTATTCATTTTTAGATATTTTGATAGATGGACTGGGTTCAGTTTCAATAAGTGTAAATTAACAAATAAAAATAAAGACAATAATTATTGCTAAATAACATTGAAGATTCTGTTATTCTCTACAAATCGACATTACATTTGAAATTGCTATATCTTAGCAATTCAAAGTTACACCGCATGGAGTCGTCATTTTCAGTATTCACATGCAATCTAACCTAATCGACCCTATACTGGTGCCCACCACACTATTTTTCATTTTAAATGAGGAGACAACCCCGCTATTGAAGAAAAAAAAGAAACTGATAAGATTATAAATTGCAATTTTTTTATATTAGGTGATGAATTTTGATAAATATTCACTAAAGGTTTTTTTTATAACGAACCTAATATTAAAAAGTTTTCACCTAGAAATCTCATCTAATCATCGTGAAAGTAGTTCTTTCCCGTATACTTACCAGACTAGACGAAGCAACGAAATTAGAGCTAATGAATATTTTCTATTTTCCACCTTTCAGAAATGTCCTGCAGTATTGACTTGCCTAGAATCAACCTATATAATTAATCCGTCTTTCATTGTACAGTGGAATAAGCAGAGTAAAAAATATTGAACAAATATTATCACTCACTTTACTTTAATATAAAAAAAAAAAATTTTAAAACGAAAAAAAATAATCCTATCCAAAAATGTCATTTCGCTAGTTCTCAATCGAAATGTGAAATTGAACCTTTTACAAGTCTTTGAAATAATATTTCTATAATAGTCTAAATTTATTAAAAAAATCGCGATATATGGCCAAAAATGCCCACATACGATATTCCATTAAAATTAAATTTTTTGGTTAATCACATAACATTTACTATTCCACTTTGGCCTATATGAAGGTAAGTAAAATTCTTAAGTGTTGTCAGGGCGCTTCATGTTTGAGAAACGATTTTTATTTAAAGAAATAAACATTGTAAACAAACCAAGGCCAATTTTTAATTTAATTAATTTGAAAATTCTCTTTATTACTTAATGTTTACACTTCGTACATTTTAATCTTTTTTTATATTTCACTTTACATTGTAATATTTCATTGATATTTTTCTACGTGTGCTTCACGTATCTGTAATTTACTGCATTTTTATCTTTGCAATTATTATGCCATGATTTATATATTTTAAATTATAATACTGTGACGTCACCGTTATTTTTTTCTCCTTGTTCTTTATAATATGTCACCTTTCACTGTAAGGTTGTTAAATAAAGTATGCAAAAACAAAAGAAAATTAACCCTTCTCTAGAAGTACATAGCAGTAGCAAGATGTGAACGTGTGGGCAAATTTGAAGGAATGGCGGCCATGATCTTCCATGTAGGACTAGAAAAATTTAGTGGTCTTGGAGATGCTTATTATAAGGATACACTGAGTAAAGAAAAAGAAGAACGAGAGTGGAAGCCTATAAAAAAAGTTCTTGGCTAAAACTGACCATGGGAAATTAAAACAGGAAAAGGCCATCAGAGTGTATTAGGTTGTGTAAAAATAAATAAAACATTGATAGTGTTGCTATAGAAACAATTTAGAATCAAGGAACACCTTATAATTGAAGTGGAACCTTACAGGACCTACAGATTCTGCAAGGAAGTGAAAGAGACCTCAATCTATGTGTCAGTATCTTCAAGGGATGACTATAGAGAGTGGGGGCGTGGCAATTTCTAGGAAACGTAGCTGGATTAACAAAATTGTTGACGTAGTCCTTTGTTATATAACTTTTTTCATTCTCTTATTAGGTCTTTCTTAATCAAATCTTATTCTTTACCAACTCTGGCGCTATTAAAATATTCGAAGGATGCGGGTCATATTCAGCTACGGGCTAAGGATACTCATTTCATCCTGTTTTTATAAGATGACCAAAAGGTTTTTGTTTTAAAACTACAGTAAATCTAGTGTCCCACTTCACTTCTTAAAGAAGTAGAAGTGGGAGGTACAATAAATCTCTTGTCGCAATGAAAATCACTCCCATACCACAACGACAAAAACTGACCTTAGCAGTTATGTTTTTTATTGGTTTGTATTGTCATGTAAAAGGACCTTTTGGTGGCTTTTCCTTATAGTATCCATTGTAGGTAGCTGGTATCGCAAGATTCTTTATTTTCCATGTCTATATAATATACATAAAAAAATTACTTTTTACTGTAGACATGAAAAATTATTTAAAAAACCATTAATTCCTAAAAAATTATTTTTAAATGTTCTGCACAAAAAATGAATAAAAAATTCGGTGCGTAGAGACTACGCGCGTTAGAAGTGAATACTTATTTAAACCCTGTTTTTACCATATTAGCTTATTGATTATCTCGAGGTTAAGTAATATATATTTTGAAATGTAAATTTAATTATTTATTATTTAAAAAAATTAATATCATAATTATATTCGTAATTTTGTAGTTTTATTTTTATTTGTAAACAGTAATAATATTTAAATTGGGAAAAAATTTAAAAAAAACATATACATAAAATGTTTTTACCGAAATCTCGTAAAATATCCTCGTATAGGAACAAAATATGATTTAAAAAACCTCTTGGGTGTTCTAGTAAACTACCAAGATCCGTTTAATATTTTTTTACCGATGTCTCGTAAAATATCCTTCAACGGATAATAAATATAATATGATAAAGAAAAGCTCTTGTGTATTTTAGTAAATTATCAAGATTTACAAAAATTTAATTTAATACATAACAGCAAACCAATATGTCCTCTACATAAGTCCAGCTGAATTAAATTATACATAGAAAAATAATCAGCTGTTTTAATTGGACATCTCTGATATTTACTTTATTTAAGCCTCAGCTGCTAGATATCGTGACGATTTTTCCTTTCACTCGTGACGTCATTTTCGTGACGATTTTTCCTTTCACTCATGACGTCATTTTCGTGAAGATTTTTCCTTTCACCACATCGATTTAACAGCACCCAAAAATTGCCTACCGTGCGTAAAGAAGTATTCACTTGAAAAAGACAAGTTAGTTTAAAAGAATAAAATAACTGTTTTCTTTATAAATAAATACTTGCATGTGGACATTACTTTTTTTACTGCATGTTATTTACTTTAATAAATTTTTAATATGATATTACGTTGACAACTCATTTCTTTCTGGAAAACGCAGTGGTTCGCAGTGTAAAAGTTGAGTAAGGTAAGATGCAGTAATATTTGAGGTATTTTAACATTTTATTTTGCTTTTCATTATTTATTAAAATAAATTTTGGATATGTAAGCCCCTAATTCATTTCATATTTTATTATGATGGTTTCCTATCACGTTGTCCACCAGTACCCTAAAGGGGCGTCAGAGTACATTCACTAAATTATTTGAAATTGACATAAATTGCTTCCATAAAACATAACTTATTTGAGACTATTCTAATTGCGTAAAATTATTCTTTAATATTCACTATATTAGATAATCCTTAGGGCAAACCTGTTTAAGATCATTTTCTTTTTTTCTGTCACGATGATATAATGAGAAAAAAAGAAATCCTTCTGAGATTCTATATTACTACTGAAAAAAATTACAATTTTTATTGGTGTTAATAATAATACAAATTTTAGTTATTACTTCCTACAAAAGTACAATTTAAAAGTTACATGTAAGAGTTAGATTTACTACCTATACAAAACTATATATTATTAACATTATCAGAATAAGACGTCACATATTTCTTCAATAACGTCCTTTTTTTACAGATGGTGTTATCAACAAAGATGTATATGACTTTAGGTAGTAAAAGAAGATGTTGCTTTTGTCGTTGTCTTCCTCTGAACCCAGTAATAATATATTTGTCAGTTAATTTCCTGCACGTTAGACTTTGGGCTAAACTAGTAGGTTGGTCTCTCCACCCAACCTGTGTTTCACCATGAACTGTAGTGTGGTTATTCTTAACTGATTTCTTTACCAATAACATCTTTAATATTCAAGAAGAAAATATTCAAGGGTAAATGGTTGATGTAGATATTCTTTATGAAACTGAAGGTGTGGTGAGAATTTTTTAAAAAACCAAGTTATGTTTAGTGATGAGGTTCACTATCTATACTACAAATATGTAGCCTACATTTGCACAACATTACAAGTTGCGCAAACGAAGTTACTCAAGCCTTCGTTGAAAATCAAGTAGGCTACACGCAAAAAAAGCAAAAGAAATTAGATATTAGTCACCACTAAAGCAATAAAAATACTTTTAGAATTAATATTTACATTTTAAACCCAAATGAAAATTACAAATAAGGATTGAGTGCCATCAATTAGACCAACTGGAAACTCGCTCTTATCAGAATAAGTGATTAAAATAAAAGTAAAACTGAATGATTGTTCCAATTTCAATGAATCATGAACCTTAGTCCATGAGAAGTTCTATTTTCGTACAGATAGCTTCCTAAAAGTCTTGAGTTTTAAAGGGGAAATATTAACAACGTTAATCGAGTTGTTGTGGCCCAGCCAAGGGGCACACCATAAAAAAATAATAAATAATTAATAATAATAATTGCCAAATGAATAGACAAGAAGAGGTAGACCAATTCTGTTGAGTTAGCGTAATCACTTAATAAGGGGGGGGGACGCAGTCCGAAGCTGTGCGGCTTGGGTACGCCAGTCCGGCTCGAGATACCCCAAGATACAGCTCGCTCCGCGAGAGAGCAGAGTCGGGCCATTTTAGGCAACGCGCGGCCGCTGTAATCGTCATGTCTTTTCCAATTTTTGAAACATTGTAATTCTATAATCATTCTGAAGTAAAACTCAAAGTCATTTTAAACACTGAATTGCGTGTTGTTTAATTATCGCCCGAGACCGCGTCCTTGGCGCCATCCTGACTAATTTCGGCTTACGTGGATGCAGTCTCCAGCCAGCTGAGAGTTTCTGGATTTTTACCAGGGGTTCCCGGCTGACCAAAAGAAGTTGGGGACGGTCCACATTGTTATAAGTTCAACTAAATAAGATTGATATAAATTCTCTACTGAAATCATTACTCATCCAGAAGGCTATCAACAAACTGAAAGTAGCTATCAATTTTTAGATTTATATAAGTAGGTATGACATATCCATCGACAAGAGCCTTTGAATACATATAAACTAAGTAAACTTCACTTGAAATATTTGTTTAGATGACAGCAAAAAAGATCAAGTTTTTTAACAAATTCTAAATAATGTAATTACAAAGCTATTGTATTTTGAAACTGGGTGATACTGTAAAAAAAAAGACGTATGGGCGTCATGTCGATATCTTTGCTGGTTGTATATGACCAATACTGATGTAATAATTTATAAATTCTATGAATGAATTTTTTATTTGTAGGTTAGCGATAAATTTATTTCCTAAATGATAAAATCGCTTTCCTGCTATTTCCTATGAAATGAGCAACCTAAAAGGGTTGACAAATAAAACACAATTTTTCTTTTGTAAAATTCTATAATTTATTTGGTCTAGCCGACCATGGTTTCGCCAGTTACGGCATTGAAAAAAAGTACACCATTGTTTGTTAACGGGAATTTCCTGCATTTCTCAACCTTTTATAATAGTTATGGTGTGCTTTGTATTTAGTCTTGTAAGAGCCTCGTCAATGCCGTAACTGGCGAAACCATGGTCGGCTAGACCAAATAAATTATAGAATTTTACAAAAGAAAAATTGTGTTTTATTTGTTAAAATGGAATTCTATCAAGCACCGTCGGTCATCAGTGTAAACAATATAAAAGGGTTGAACTTTAAAGATATCCTAGTAACATACTTCCCATAAGATTCGCGTGGCACGTGTGCCTTTTAGTGATTTTCACGCTAAATTTCTTGTGTATTTGTCTTTATTTCATAGGTTGTTCTTTTTTTTTACCAAATTTAAATGGTAAATATATATAGAGAGAGAGAGTTGGTAGGAATTTATACACTTTGTACATTTACATGCATACGGGTATACTGATTAATCCATGCGTATAGATGTGCATTTTTTTTATTAAGACAAATATAATATATGTATATATATATATGCATTAAAATATTTCTACACATATTTGCACATATATGTGTGTGTGTATACATTTATACCACTAAAAACGCTTACGTTACAAAATGTGCATTTTTGTAGTTGTATTTGTGTTTGTGTGTGTGTGTGTGTGTGTGCATAAATATATACATGCAAAAATGTATAGCCAAATACTTACATGTAAAAACCAATACATACAAATATTTAGGGTTTTTAACTATAAAACTCTGCCTAAACTAAAAAAAAAAAAAAAAAAAATGCAAGTTTTTTTTCTTCCGTAAAAATGTCTTATATAAACAATTGCAAAAAAAAACTCAACTTTGAGTGCTCATACCTCTATCCCAGTGCGTCTGACGAAAACATTACTAAGAACCATTTTGAAATTTTAAATTTATTCAGCTGCAACATTTGTATTTTTGGTATCCTACTTAGACTTTTTTTTGGTAATTAGATAAACTTTATGTTAATTCAAAAACAATAGCGCAAAAAAACGCTAGCCTATATCTCGATTCGTTTTTTACCAGTTACCACATAATTCTGCTTCATGTCCAAGCTGAAAACATCAGATTTTTCTATCTTTTTACCGAAATCCTGGATTTTTCTCTGATTTTAAAGGCGAAAAACCACTCGGTTATCATCGCGTAATATCATGCGTATCAACTTGTAATAAAAGATAAAATAATAATACATATCCCACTAAAATTCTAAATAACCTAAATAACGTTGGAAAAAATAAAAGATGGCCAAGATAGGAAATATAAGAATGCGAGACTATATAAAAAATGTGTACATTCAGTTACGATCCTCGGTGTTGCTAACCCGTGATCAATACAGCGAGCACCTGATTGGTTGGAGAAGTAAAACACATGGCATAGTATTTACAGTCCATGCGAGATTGGTGTACTTGTGACGTCATCACCCTCTACCACTCAAGGCAGCTTTGAGTCGAACCTGAAAACATCAGACTTTTCTTTCGACAGAATGAGCGCCCTGTTTGGTCCTACATATATATATATATATATATATATATATATATATATATATATATATATATATATATCAAAAGCTTGTTGTACATTTCGTAACATTTCCGGTCTAATTATTAACGTAAAATTCAAAATTCGATTGGTTGCTGTGTTGGATAGGATGAACTTAGGGACCTCTAGTTTGCGCCATTATTCTTATTTTAAAAAGACCCTAAAATGAGGTATCACTCAATAGGGGTTGCTATTTAAAATTCTTGACATACCCCCCCCCCAAACAACCCCATTTTGGGGGTAAGGGTTGAAAATTTTGATACTTCAAAAAAACTCCTCCTTTGGTTATCTAAACTTTCCCCAAAGAAAATCTGTTTATTTCCATTAATAAAAATAATAAGAGGGGGTGGGACTTTATAGACACATGGTATATATATATATATATATATATATATACATTCTGCTTCGGTCGGTATTGTTAAATTTGGACTTTTCTGATTGGTTTCTAATCTCGCTTTCCAATGTTATACGTAAACATCTCTTTTCATCTTTCCTTTGCACTGTTTTCAACTTCATGAAAATTTGATAAGGCTTAAATTTAAATATGATTTGCCTAAATATTGCGCATATAAAAACTAATATACAACTTTTTGAGAGTATAATTCAACTCTGGTGATCAAGTGTAAAAACTTGAAAAAAAACACCAACAGAACCATGTAACCTTGGGCCATGTTGTATAGTAAAACTAAACCTATAACCTAAGGAAAGAACTTAAACCTAAAACTACGTCTGAACCGTCGTATTGACTAAGTACAAACGTAATCAAATAAAACAACAACATACTGACCTCCACTAAACAAAGGATGGTGAGCAACTGTTTATTAAAGGGATTGAGCCAAGAGAAATTTGTCCTAACTGTTTATAGCTTTAAACAATCTTTTGTCACCTCTTTCAAGTGTTTTGTCCTCAATCGCGTTATGATTTATATTTGTGAAACAAAAAGACTGAAATTTTGCTGGTTATACCACTAATGGGAATCATGACGCGATCGAAGACCTTGAAAGAGAGTGTAAGGTTGCGTAGTCCTGTGAACACTTAAGACAAAATTATCACTTGACTCCATTCCTTTAACAACCAGTTGCTGTTTTCCCTTAAACAATCATTTGTATATTGTAGGCCTGTGTGCTGTTTTATCTGATCATGTTTGTAATTAGTCTTAACTTTTACTTCGCAGGCCTAGTTTAAATATTAATTTCTTTTCTTAGATTATATATTTAGTTATGATTTCCAACATGGCCCTAGGCTATGATGGTGTTTTTCTTTTTTATACTCAGATTTTACACTTGCAAACGAGAGCTGAATTATACTCCAGAGATATCTTGTATTAGTATTTATATACACAAATAATGCCAAATATTCGATTAAACCATATTAATAATGTGAACAATCCACCATTATCAAATAACTTCAAAAACAGAAGGCTTTAAATTTTTTTTTGTACAATTAATATTGGTAAATGATTTTATAGATCCCCGTATTCTCTACAAATCGACACGAATTTCAACGTCCACTATCTTCGTAATACAATATTACACTGTTCAAACGTCGCGAGGAGTCGTCATTTTCAGTGTTCATGAGCAAGCGCGCCAATCGCCCGTCCTCGCCGTTGCTCACTCCCACTACCCACTGTTTTAGTTATGAACATAAACTTTCAATCACAACTTACCCCCAGCGGCTCAATTATAGTGAATATGGTGTAGCCTAGCTCTAGCTGGATCCTCTAGTCTTAGGATATATCGCTTTAGTTATGAACATAAACTTTCAATCACAACTTATCCCCAGCGGCTCAATTATAGTGAATATGGTGTAGCAGTACTGAAGTAGCCTAGCTGGATCCTCTAGTCTTAGGATATATCGCTTTAGTTATGAACATAAACTTTCAATCACAACTTACCCCCAGCGGCTCAATTATAGTGAATATGGTGTAGCCTAGCTCTAGCTGGATCCTCTAGTCTTAGGATATATCGCTTCTCTTCACATTTCCTATCATCCCTTGTTCTCGTCCACCGTTATTAGAATATTCGAGGGCTGAAGGTTTTATTTTGTGTTCTTTTATCCTTCGCTAAATAAGGAGATGACGAGCCAGAGTTTCTTCACATTTATACAAGGGGAAAGACAACATCATTTAAAACATTACCATTTTTTAGACACTACGGCTTTCGTAGGAATCCATCTCTACCGAACCCAATTTAAAAACGTATTCAACTTAAATAGAATAGTTATTTGTGCAACTAGTGAGCAAAGTGGCACTCTTTTAAACGAGAGAAAAATGTTGACGCACGAGGCTTGCCGAGTACGTCAATTTTATCGAGTTTAAAAAAGACACTTTGCTCACGAATTGCACATTATACTTTGTCTACAGTTGTTATTTTGTGACAAAAACAGTTCATACTGGCGGTCGTACTTTCTCCTTGATTTGACAGGAAGGAGATTTAGTTCAACGTTGTTAGCTATTTCCGCTAATTTAGGCGGGTTATTTGACAGGTTTTCATCCTCTGAACTGTCCATATTTAAAACAAACTACACAAAATATAGCAGTAATGCTAAACAACACATCAACACTGAGTAGAAGTTCTCACGTCAAAACTGAGGTTATTTATGAATATTACAAATAACTTAGGTGTATTGTTGAGGAAACGGGATTGCCAACTTCAAAACTCGGCAAACGAAAAATACTCTCCGTGTCCTTTCACTGTCAATCATCTTCATGAATAATTACTTCCTTTTTCAACTTTAAAACGTTGTTTTGTTGTTTATTTATGTTATTTTATATGTAAGAATTAATCTAACCTACATACGGGACATTTCCTGTATATTATAAATAAATTCAAGTAAACTTAACCAAAATTTCGTTTTGTTCGGTTGCCATACGGAGTGAGCAAAGTAGTGGGCAAAGTGAAACTGTTGAGAAATCAGCTGTTTTGCAAACTAATTTAAATGAACAAAATGCCACTTTGTCAACAACTGTAGACAAAATAAATTAAGGAATCATTTACAATGACACGTTTGACGCTAATAGGCCTACTTGTTTATAGCACAACTGATATAAGTTTAGGCTCAGTATTTTTTAATAATACTTTTAAAAAATCGTGCGTTAAGTAAATAGAGACTATGACCTATAAGAAATATTTAAGGAAAACCTCAGTATCAAAACAATTTTTTTTTACTTACCACCGAGAATACTTTTACGAAGTACAGAATTTTTTTGTCTATTGTAAAAAAAAAAAAACTCTACCTACTTTTTAAACTGATCTTGACGTTTCATGGCCTCAAAAAACAAAAAAAAGTTATTTTCGACTTTCCGTTTGTCCATTTTCGTTGTAGATTTAAGTAAACCCGATGGCGGTCACACATAAATATGATAGGAACATGATCTATGATATATGATACTATAGCGTGCTCATTTAGAACTCTATTGTAAATTTAAAAAAATTCTAATTGAAAATAGTGAAGAGGCAAGCATTTTAAACAGTTTCTGTTTTGTTTTTATCTCTTGTGTTATTCAACGATTAACATACTAAATTTTAGATAACATGCAATTGTATCAACCCGACCTTTCTACGACGAGAGATTGTGAAGTTATTGTCAAAAATATAATTTTCAACCTTGAACTCCAAAGTAATGTAATATTCGTATAGTTACAAAATCCGGCAAGGCCACTCTGTATTTTGTTATATACAAAGTGGCCATGAAGTCCCTTATCCCCCCCCCTACTTCTCTTCACAGTTATTTCGGACTAAATGAAATATTTATTATAATTTCTTATACAACGTTTTGTGATGAGTTAAAATTTACGGCCGCCATTTTGAATCCACCACATAGGATTTGATTACATTTTTCTAGAACATGTTGTTTTGATACTTGATTTATTATCGTTTTCCAACACTGAGTTGAGTCGTATGAATATTATATACATATCACTTATTCACGTAAAACCATGCTTAATGTATTAAATTAACTTTTTTCGAATGCTGTATCATCCAATGTTACAATTGTCTGAGACGCATGTTACTGAACAAGACTTTGATTTACACCTCAACGAAACATTGTAAAACTTCTTCATAAAACATCTTTAAATGGTTTTAAACTTCTTACAACGATTTAAAAAAATTGTTTTAATTCTATACTTATTTTTAATAAATTTAAAACAAATTTCATTCAAATCGGATGAATGGAAAAAATTCTGCAGCTATTTGTGTAGAGGGCTGTGATGGTGTTATGGTACGTTCATGGAGAGTTACGACTGCACTGTAACTACTTTACAGAAATAATTTATTTTTCATATGTTGGTAATAACCACCTGCTACATTTGTAATTGTAATACTGCTGTTATTGTTTTGCTATTGCAAAAGTGTAAACTTTTGACAACATTGTGTTTGTGGCTTTTGATTTCGCTTTTTGAAGTTTAGTTATTGTTACTGTGCTGAAAAAAACGTTAATATCTACAAAAGTATTTTAAAATTAGAAAAAAAACTATTGTAATAAAAGTGATTATAAGAAGTTATTTCCACTTACTACAACTGAAAACTTAAGCTTAGTTAGTTTAGAGGTTAGTTCGACAAAGTCCAGTTCTAGTGCATCTCATATGGAGACAAGCTTAGGACTACCAATAGTGAGTGCTTCAGCATCTATACTCGAAAATTAATTTGAATATTACAATGCATTAGAAAGTTCAGATATATATATATATATATATATATATATATATATATATACCGGGTGTTCAAAAAGTCTGGAAACCCCTTAATATTTATTTTATTAATAAACGCAGAACAATGAAACTCTAGGATTACGTCCTCACTGTAGTTACTGACTTTTTGCTCATTTTAACTGTCTTTTTTTCTCTTTGGGGGGACGTCCTGTGGAGGAAGTCTAAAAAAATCTTAAATGTAAGCATAGGTCGAATTATACCTAATTTTAAAGGTCGTTGGTAGAGGAACACATTGCCGCAAACCTGACTGAAAAGGGACCATTGGTTTGTAAATGGCAGCCTCTCAAAGTTTGTTTGATTTTAATGCTAATTCAATGGCAAATAACGTTCTTGGCAAAACTAATTACTTGCTAATTCAGATTATTGATAGCCACTGACCCACTGATCTTTGTGGTTTGTCCGATCTTATCTCTCGTACATGTTAAGCTATGCACCCTGACTGGTTCTTTAGTTGACAACGTATTACATTAGTTTGTGATATTCATTTTTAGTAAGCTTTACATTAGATTGTACAGTTTTAAACTTGCCTAAACCTTTGGCCAAGTTTTCTCATTCTTATCAACATATTGTTCCTGCCACAGTGGAGGTGGTAAAAGATTCTATGACTGAGGGTATAGAAAAAACGGTACACAAAAAGGATGGTAATCAAAATATTTATATAGGATTGGATGGTGCTTGGCAAAAACAAGGACATGTTTCCTTAAAAGGCGTTGTTACTGCAGCAACTGTTGAAACAGGTCATGTTATTGACAAGTGATGAGTAAACACTGTAATTGTGTTAAAAATATTAAATTGGTAAATGAACCTACTTGTAATTCATAATTACATTGGTACAAGAGGGGGAATGGAAGTCCAAGGGGTGAAAAATATTTTTTCAAGGTCTGAAAATTCCTACAATGTTAGATACTTAAAATATATGACCATAATTCAAAAGGTTTTAAAACAGTAAATAAATAGTAAATATATGGAAATGACGTAAAAATAACAAAATTAGAATATATTGGTCACGTACAAAAAGCAATGAGTCTTTCAACAATGCTTTGTGAACTCGTGTGTCTAACAATGTTTTCGTTTCCTTGGAAACAATAAAAATTAAATAAACCCACAATTCATTTTTTATACTTTTGTCTATTTAACATCATCCAATGAAATGTTATAAAATTGTCTATATATATGATACAATTTAAAAAGAAAAACTTAATAGAATTAATATATCCTGAGAAAAAGATACATAACTAACAAATTTTCGGAATAACTAATTAAAGTTTATGTTAGATTTTACAGTTCTCTAAAATATTATTTTTAACCTATAATAGTGTCCAGATGCATAGAGTGGGTTTTCTGGGCCTTCTTCTTCTTCATATAGCTCCTTCAACTTCCTCTTTGGTGTAAATTTTTATATGAATTCTTTTGAAATTCTAAAATTAGTTTGCGATTTGTTGAAACATAGGCACAAACATGTTGTTGCAACAGCATCATAGGAACCAAATTTTGCAACATTTAACAAAGGCAACATTGAAAAATGTTTAGTCTTAAATAAATTAGGATTACCTGTAGGCAAGGTATGTGGGGTGAGGTGTTGGAAAACATGAACAGATTGAGAATCACAAAATCGCAAACTAATTTTTAAATTACCAAAAGAATTCATATAAAAATCTACGCCTAAAAGGAAGTTGGAACAGCTATAGAAGAAGAAGATGGTACAGAAAACCCACCCTATGCATCTGGACATTATTTATAGGTTAAAAATAATATTTTAGAGAATTATAAAATATAACATAAACTTTAAACGAGTTTCTCCAAACAATTGTTACTTATGTATCATTTTTTTAGGATCTATTAATTCTGTAAGGTTTTTTTAAAAATTTTATCATATATATAAGACAATTTTATAACATTTCATTGTATTATGTTAAGTAGACAAAAGTATAAAAAATATATTGTGAATTTATTTACGAAAATATTTTTACAAATGTTTTAAAACATATAAAATATAAAGAACAACATATATATATTATATTATGTTGTAACAACAACTTTATATTATATTATAACATATAAAGTTATAAATTGGTAGGTACAAAATAAAAAACTGGTAGTATAAATAAAAAACTAAGGTAAAAATATCAGATGTCTATCTTGAGTTGTTCTTGAAAGAAGGGTTCATACAAAATGAAAATAATCATAGAGAAGATAAGCATGTCCGACTACACTTAAATAAGAAACCATGACAATCAATATTGACCTAGATGTTAAAACTGTGATCCGCCGACATCTTGGGAGAAGTAGATGTTAATTATAAAAAGAATTTCTGACATTCACAAACTTATTGGGTTATTTTGTAACATTATTCTACTATTCTAGTCCAAAGATTTTCAACGTATTGAGCTTAAGTTTTGTAAACTTTTGATTTTAGTTTTCCCAATAAAAATAAAATGTAGAGGAGTCAAATCCTTATATTAGGAAACGTAATACAAGTAATTATGCATTATCTTCATTTTGTCCGAAATCCCTTGACAATTTAGCATTTCCTAAAAGTTCAAATAGACCAACTTTAATGTGATACATATATGAGACCATTATGGCGCCTATCAACTTTTTTTTTCCTCCTGGATTTTTTTCTATGCATTTTGTGCAATGTTGAGTAAGTCAGTATAATGTTTTTGAACAATTTAAATAAACAACAAACTATTTACATATAATATAGTAATATTTACCGTCATAGCAGAATATAACACTCTAATTTACACAATTGTTTTTCCGAATTCGTTTAAAGTTTTATTATTGTTTCTATGTAAACAATAATGATGATACTTTAAATAAGTCGGTAAACAAGATAGAGTCTCAATGATGTAACAAAAGCTACGCGATGAGTGTGTTTGTTATAAACATATGTTTATCTTCATTGACGTATATTCAAATCAAAAACAATTTTGCCTTCAAAATATCTTATGTCTTTTTGAAGGTTTTATTTTTAAAAAGTAATTTTTGATAAAAGCGTCTCTAAAAAATATCTATGTACTTTTACAATATACGCAGTACAGAGGAAGTTTCGTATCATGTCAAAATCTATGTACAGTTTTTTGATAATTTGTATTGAGTTCTAACGAGTCCACAAAATTATTTTTAATGAAGTTTGTCTATATTTTGTCCCATGTACAGTGCTGTACAGCCCATATTTAATCAAGTATAGCATGTCAGCATATTTTTACTATATCGTTATTATAATTTTGAAATTTCTCAAAATTTGTACGAAGCTGAATAAAGAAAACACTGATTTTACGACTTTCTCAAAATGAGTTGTACTGATTTAGTTGAGAATACAAACCAGTATGAATGGTCGCCATCTCTAAAAATTTTTTTTAAATAAATAAAGTCATGTTCGTCAGTTATCTAGGAAAAATATCGGGGTGTTATAAAATACTCATTGCCATAAAATCGGCTATACAGATTTCAATGAAAATAATAGTGAAATGTGAAGATTGATAAAAGAAACCGGTATTGGAAATCTGACTGTAAATATGTTTATGTTTTAGAAATAATTAACAATTTTTTTTTAATATCTCGATATTATTATTAAACGTGAGGAATAAATATGGCATAAACGAAGCAAATACAAGACCTTATTTAAATATGATAATATATTTTTCAAAACCGACCTAAATGGTTTATTAAATTTTTTGATTGACATCTACCAAAATGACAATTGTCTTACGATTAATTTTAGTTTGCTTTTGTTTGGTTTTAGGGATTGGTTGATGAGAGATTTTGTACAATTTTTGCATAATTTATTAAGTATATATATCTATATACAGAGCAGTGAAAAGAAACTTGCGCTTTCTTTTAAATTTGTAATAAATAATAAGGTTTGATAAACACTTCTTTACAATTTGGGTTTATTGTAAGAGCTTACGTTTTTCAGTTTTGGAAATCTAGGGTAGATATAATTTGAATTAAATCAAAAATTCAATATATGATTATGAGATTCTTCATTTTATAGAGCTTGACTAGACAATATCATTTTGTTTGGACTTACTTCACTAAAATGGTATTAATTGAGAATATTCTTAGGAAATATTTTACCTTAATAGGTCCTAATTTTAATTTAAAAACAAATTATAATTTCTCAGGGGGTGATTAAAATATAAAAATAAGAATTGTGTTTAAATGGAATTTCATTTTATATGTCCTGTAAAGACCAAATTTATTGTGTTAAAACTTTTAATTTCTAAAGTCACAAAAAAAGGTATATATAAAAATAAAGGAGTTTAGAAAAAACATTTATTCCTAATTATTTTTATCCTGACCCACAAAATCATTTCCAATCATTTGTCAGCCTACTTACGCGACACCCTGCATATGTATGATGGATGATAAACCAATATTTTATAAAAAATTATAAAAAATAAATCTTATTAAATATTACTTATAAAACTATATATATATATATATATATTTAACATCAAGTTTGGAACCCTTGACCGAGGTAATGATACGTTATTAACAAAGTAGTGTTAGGAGGTTTCACTCTACACGAAATATTCTTGATAAGAGAAAATATTCGAACAGTGTTTTCAATAAAATCTAGAGCAGCACTATAGACGGTTATGAAGGTATTTCAAATCCTGACAAAGGGAAGAAACTTGACAACCATGACTTTAGAAGAAACTAAGCTTCAATTAAATGTGGATGGAGAGCTGACAGATGAGTTTATGACCAGAGCAGGATGACAGGTCGTCAACGTTTTATTGAAAATGATTTTGGAGAATCTAATCCGGTTGTTCTTCATAAATACATGTGGAACTATTAGGAATAAGTTGGTTCAATCCATGGCACATAATGATGATATAATCTGTGTTAAAATCGAATAGGAGTGCTTTGAAAGAAACTTTTGGTACACTTAGAAGAACATCAGATGGTTTGGGAAACAATAACGAATTGCGGAGCTTTAAATGTGTAGTATCCTTTCTGATGAGCGAAAATCATATCTGAAATTAAATTAAAGAGAAGCTGCTAATAATGGACAATGGGTTTTTACATTGCCCTTCAACCCATCTTTTATCCAGAAATTAGATGTCCAAAACTTGATCAATAACTTGTAAAATGTTAATGTGTAATAACGTATTAAGGCTGGTTGTAATATATGCTTTCGGAACGTAAATAATTACTAAAATGCAGGAAAATTTGATTATGAGCTGGGTGTGGTAAATTATGAGAAGAATCTATGGAGGATTTCAAATGAAACAAGGTGGATTAGAACAAATCCGTTTAATGTACGATTTATATGGAGAGTTGGACATTATTAAAATTATTAATTGAGGAAGAATCAGATCAGAAATTCATGTCCAATGAATACCGGAAGATAAAGCAGTGAAAAAGGCATTTCTGGCCACGCCTGGGGTAATATATTAAGAGGAAGGCCCAGAAAACTATGGATGAATTTGTGAAGGATGATCTTTGGAATCTCAAGGTTAGGAAATGTAGAAGAGAATCGGAGGACAAACGAGCTTGGAGGAGAGATGTTCGGAAGCAACTGTAGCGCCGTGAAGTAACAAAATTTCTTTCTTCATTCGAAAAAATTATAATTGATTAAATTAAATATTATGGATAGAAATACATATTATTTTCGTTTTCTTAGACATCAATTTAGAATTTCCACTGTACATGGATGGTTTATTCTTTGTTTTAAAGTAAAAATAAAATAATTGCTCAATTCTAATTAATTTTGAAATTAAAGATAAGATTGAATGAAACACGAACACAAAATGACACAAAAATTACGTTTACTTAATCAAACGCGTTTCAACGACAAAGTCGCCATCCTCAGTGATACATGAGCTGAAGTAGTTATTTTAGCTCATGTATCGCTGAAAATGGCGACTTTGTCGTTGAAATGCGATTGATTAGGTAAACGTAATTATTATGAGATATGTGTTCGAGTTTTTTTTGGAAGGAAAAATGGAAAAATCTTTATGTCTTTGTCTGGGGACTGAAGGTGGTGGGCGGCCTCCCTACCCCGGTAAAACCAAAACCTTCCATCCTCTTCTTCCTCGTCTGCGGGACCATCTTGCGACATTACTTCGCTGAGAAGAATTAACTATTCCACAGGGTCATCCACCATCCCATCGACCACTTGGTCGAACACCGAAACTGGAGCTCTATGTCCGCTCACCTTAGCTGTTTTCCTTGTTTGCCCATAATTATATGAATGAAACTCTCTATTGCCTTCCATTTTTTCTCATCCGCTATCAAAATTTCTATCATATTAGTAGTCGGGGAAATAAGTGAACAAAGCTGTGTTGATAGCTCTTTCCTCTCCTGACTCCCCCCGCTGCAGTAAAAGATCGCATGCTCTGCCGTGTCTTCTTCCGCTCTGCAATCAAGACAGCTGGGATCTTCTGATATTCTAAATCTATGAAGGTATGCCCGGAAGTTTCCATGCCCTGCTAATGCTTGAGTTAAGAAAAAGCTCGTTTCACCATATCCTCTGTTCATCCATTTTTTTATATTAGGGATCAGCCTGTAGGTCCACCGCCAATATCGCTGCTTGGGAGACTGTGTTGTATCCTGCAGTGATTCTAAGTACCACCTGTCTTTGTACTGAGAGCAGCCTTCTTCTATTAATTTGCTTCCCCAGCGCTTTGACTCAGGCAGGTGCTGCGTACAGTATTATTGAATGCACTACGCTGGCATATAACCTTCTCTTTTTCTCTCTCGGCCCTTCCACATTTGGCAGCAAATGCGAAAGGCGAAAGATTCCCTGTCACCCTTGAAGCTTTGGTGGCTAACTTCTTCAAATGCGGTTCAAAAGACAGTCCCCGGTCCATTTCTACACTAAGGTACGTAAACTGAGTCTTCCATTCTACCCGCACGCCATTAATGATGAGTCTAGGAGTCCTATATTTCTTTCTTAGAGTTAACAAGATCGCTTCTGTCTTTTCTACCGCAATTTGCAGTCCTCTGCTGTTTAGCCATTTACCTACAGTGGCCATGCTTCTTGACATCCTATACTCAAGGACATGTTCCTCAAGGGCTTCAACGATTATGATAGTATCGTCTGCGAATCCTATCACTTTAACTCCCTCTGATAGCTGGGTTTCCAATAAGTCATCGTATACAATCTTCCAGAAGAAAGGCCCTAAACGGGATCCTTGCGGTGCTCCCCTTGTCATCCTCCCTTCAGTGACCCATCGTTCACCCTCGTAGATTATCTTTCTCTGATAAAGGTAATCTTCTATAATCCTTTATAAAAGGAACATTCTTCTCTTTCTTGTTACAAGCTTTTACCAGCTGATTTGTGACCCGCTTTACCTGATCCTAAGTAGCCACCGCTACGCTACTCTTCTTAAAGAGATCGAGAATTTTCATCTCCTCTAGAGCTTCTCTATAGACTACAAGATCCATCTTCTTAGCATTCCAAGATATGAAGGGTCTGTGGTTCTTAACTACCTCCCGTTCCACTCCGTTCCCGCCCAGCTGAAAGAAGATGTAGGAATGATCGCTTAGCGTCTCGTCCTCTGCAACATTCCAGTCCCAGACTCTCCTAGCCACCCTCTGACTAGCTACTGTCAGGTCGATTATAGATTTTGCATTTCCTCTTGCGAATGTTGGTCGATAACCTACGTTAAGTACCACCAAATCTAGACGCGCTGGAAACTCTTCTACTAGTTGTCCTCTCCAGTCATGGTGTACTTCACCCCAAGTAGGGGATTTAACGTTAAAGTCCCCGCCAATAATTACTTCACCACAGTTTTTTCTAACATTGCTCTCAAGGTTAAACAACTCCTCTTCAAACGCCTTTCTATCATCGTTCGGCGAGAAATAGCAGCTGTATAATTCCACCTCTCCGATAAAGATCGAGACGAAACCACTGTTGGTCTCAACTGTCCTCGTAGCTTGAATTGCAGAGTTGACAATCATTATGGCAGCCTTGCCCTTGACATCTTGATACCACTCTGACGTATCTATTCGCCTATAAAACTCGGACAGCAAAAGGATGTCCACTTGATGTTCCGCCGCTGTCTGTAAGCACAAATCTTGGGCTATTCTTCCTTTCCTCAGATTTACCTGTAGGATTGAAGTTCCTTTCTTCGGCCCTGTCTTGGTGATACCTTGCCCTGCTGTCATTGCCCTTGCTTGGCTCTTTTTGAGGCCAATGCATCCCGAAACACTTTGCAACCTCCCGCTGAGCCTGGAATGTGCCCCTGGGCTCCATCATGATATCCTCTTTCCTTACGGATAATTCATCTAGGCTCTTCCTGGCACTGTACTGCTTTGTGCTCTTTATTTCCGCATTTCCAGCACATATCGCTTCTATCCTGGCCTAAGCAATCCCTTCTTACATGTCCGTATTCTAGGCATCTAAAGCACCTTAAGACCTCTAGTCGAAGTCTAATTGTGGTTACAACCCAACCAACTTTGATTCCTCTTTTACCTAGAAGCTTTAACCCTGGTATTTCTTCTACTTTGACTATGGCCATACGCTTTCCCCTCGAATTAGGTCCAAGGATGTTTACTTTAGTGACACCAGTAGACTATTCCCCTAGGTCTCTGTCGATGGCTTGCTTAACTTCCTCTTCCGTGGTACAAGCGTCGAGATCTAGGATTTTGATTTTCAGTTTGGGAGATACGCATCGGACGTCACCGCCTTCACCAATGGCTGATATTATCGCCGTATGCAGAGTTGCTTGATCCCGACAGTTACCTAATTCAATCAGCACACCCCGTGCAGTGTCTTTCTAACCCCCCTCCCGTATCTCGGTACCAGTGTCTTCTGGTCGCACCTCTTTGCGAATTGCTCCCAGCACCTCCGCATAGGTCTTGCCTTCAACTGGCTTAATTATTAGTGCCTTATTCCTTGCACTTACTTCTTTCCTTTCCAGTTTTTTACCTTTAGACCGTCGATCCTGTCCTATCTGGTTTGACCCAACTACTGGAGATTGTGTCGTATTGTCTGCCACAGACCTTTTTTTAAAACCATTTCCTCTTCGAACTACCATGTTCCACCTACCCGCCTCTGTCTCTACTTCTCCCTTCTCCTCAATAGCACCCGTCGAATTGTGTTCGAGTTTTATTCTATCTAATATTATCTCACAAGTCAAGCTCATTATTTATTTTAAAATAAAGATAAGTAGAGTTTTACTAAACTCGAAAAATAAATTAATATTTTTAGCAACCAATACTATTTTATTATCTTGAATTGATAAAAATATTAAACTGTGCAAAACTATTGTATTACTAATAACGACAGTTTAATCTCTAACATTAGATGAACATGTGGTGTAAATCATCATTATTACTCTGTGGCATTACAGTCCACAGTTTTCAGTCATGGCCACCTATGACTTCAACCGCCAAATCTTCCTTCATTTGCGCTGCTGTTATCCAGATTCTCAGGAGCAAAATGATATCACGTCGTATGCTACACATTCCAGCCAAATCAACTAGACTTCTGTCAATCCTTATGATAAATAATTGATCCTTAAAAAGTCTCTTTCGGATTTAATCAGCAGGCATCCTTAAGACAAGACCAGACCATCTTAGATGGGATACCTTATTATATTCTATATCAACTACATCTCTGTAGAGGTCAGAAAACTCGACATTTGTTCGTTGTCTCCATGCATTGCATTCATATAGTGGACAAAACATTTCCCTCAACCGCTCATACATGAGTAGTTCTTCCTTCTGTTCTTATAACAATATTCAGTATTCAGATTCAAAGGTGATCTGATTAAAGTCATATAAAGACGGAACCACAGCTTAATATGTTACTCTTCATATGCCTCTGCTCACCGAAGTAATAACAAATAGGTTATTTAATTATTATTAATTGCAAAAATCAGTGATAACACCACCCATACATTTATTATTATGCAATTTTTTTAAAAATAATTAGGACGACATTTTTGAAATGATGGAAATATTGTTTTTAACGAATTCAAATGAAGTAAGGATATACTAACTATAATCACTTATAATCGGCATTGGTAAAATAATATTTGAGGAAAATAAATCACAAACACACACAGATGGTTCAAATAAATTTGTTTACATCTAATTGTAACAGAATATTATATGAGATTTTTACTCTCCCCATATACGTAGTATAGGGAAAGCATGAGGGCATATTTTGGACATATAGCGGGAAATTTTTACATGTTTCTTGTATTTCAAACAATCTACACTTTATAATTTTAGACTTTATAAATCTAAACTTTATAAATATAGACTTTATAAATCTAGATTTGGGAGTAGTTACCAAAGGACAAATTACCAATTATGATTTTCTATTTGCCTCTAAAGATTTTGTTCAAGTATAGTCTCTAAGGACAGAAACAAAACGAATTGGGCACCATTCCACTTTGTCGGTTCGTCAGTTTTCAGTAAAAAACAAAAATATTGATTATGGTGCTTTTATAAAATACTCTACTTGCCAAAATTTGCTCTATTAATTTCCTTGAAATTTTAGTGAAATGTAGAAATTAATAACCCAAAAAGGTGTGAATAATGTAAAGCTTAAAATATATTAATTCTGGAATATTGAGGGGGGGGGAACACTGACCTACATCTAGTCAAATAACTCTTATACTGAGGTTTGTTCTATGACACAAGTGAAGTAAGTTTAGGTTAAATTATTGATTCCCCCCCCCATTTTTTGGTTTAATGGGTTCACTTCGTGCCTGTTGGACGAATACAGACGGGGAACAGTGTAACGCAAAGAAAAATCCAAAGCCAACAACTTTACTCGAACCTGATACCATTGTTGATATACAGTTCTAGTTAAACTAAACTAATATTGTCATATTGCATACGATTTTGTTTTCTTGTTAATCAAAAGTCTCGGTCATTATCCCTTTATAAAAAGGAAGGAAACAACATAAAATAAAAACCTCTGACCCTCGCATACTTTAATAATGTCTGGATCAGAAGAGAATGCGGTTTGATCAAGAGAGATTAAATGAATTGGTTTTTTTAAAAGGGCGTATGAGCCATTTTTTGACATTTTCATTTTTTTTGTGTGTTTTATATTCCTGAAGGATAGATCTTTCAATTTCTTTTAAAAGGGCATCTGTACAGTCATTGTTTCCATGGTAAAATCATACTTGAAATTTCTGGTTTCATTTAAAAGGGCGTGTGTGCTCCACATACGCCTTTCTAAAAAAAAATCTCTAGCTCAGAGTTGGTGTGATGTGCAGTTAGCTGTTGTTTTATTGACTTGGACATAACCTCCAAACTTCAGCGTTGTGTTGTTGATTCCTAGTGCATATGTGTGTTGTATTGGTTTAATTATAGTTGTTAACTAAAAAAACTTATAATGGAAGAAGTACCTTTCTAATGTCCCTTCATCATACAAGAAGCTAAGAAATAATATTCCCTATGAAGATGACATGTACTACCAAGATATATTTCAATGGCCAACCAGTAACTTGCCAGCTCGGTGCCAAGGTGACAGTGACTTTGAAGACGAACTGTGAAGAAAAACTAACTCTGTATTGAATTTTTAGCTATTGTAAGCCATACCAATGTATTGTTTGACTTGTTTTATAACAGTATTACTACTCTTTCACTTATTTTGAGTATTTACAAAATTATTTCAATAATTAAATTGCTTAAATTTACACCTTATATTTCATTTCAACCCGTTTCAACTTAGTTTTTTTTTAAAAGGGCGTACGTTTCCAATTTTAGACTACCCACAATTCCCATAATTTTTTTTAAAAAATAAAAAATTTACTGTTGAACAGGTAAAGGAAAAAGTATTTTACTGAAAATACCAACTGCAACAAAAAGAAAATTAATAATACAGCTTTTGGAAGGTTTTTTTTTGAAATTCCCGAAAATTTACTTTTTGTCACATACGCCCATTTAAAAAAAACTGATTGAAATATGAAAGATGCAAGTGATCTAACAAAATACACGAACACAATGTGTTGATCCAGTTATGGTCTCTTGGGATTGCCTCGTTTATACAATACAGTGAGTCCCTGAGTCATTACAAAATAATTAGGACAGGTATTGCATTGTAATGCATTGCAAGATCAATTGCATTTATATTTAACTATATTGTGTAGGTACCTACATAAATGGACACTATGTATCTGTTGTATTTAAGAAAAATCATTAAATTCACAAATTGTATTTTATTTTATTTATCTTAAACAAATGACATTTAGGTCATAGTGAAACTTCGTCATTAGCGGCATAAATTAAAACAATATATGTCATTAAGTGAAAAACTAGCAAGTGCAAACAAAAGATAAGAGAGCTATAAGATGTACAAATTTAAATTTAAAACGCTCTTCTTTGCTGCTCAGTTGGCAGAGTAAACATGGCGATATATGTGTGGGTGGTCGCCATTTTGATTATTGGAACACAGGTAAGTTTAGAAAACAATATTGGAATATACAAGTTGAAATTAATATAGGAAGTATAACAATAAAAGATAGATGATGTTTTTTTTTTTTTAAATTTACTTACCATCTGACCAAAATAATTATGTGAATTTGAACGAAATAAAGGTTCAGTGACGGAAAAATTAATAGTGTAGTGAGTGACAATTATTTTCAAAACTAAAATTTGCTTTCTGTTGTAGAAAAAGTATTGTGTATATTAGAAAACATTGCAATCGTATTCTGTGTTCTTGACATTTTTCAACTCTTAGAACAACACAATTAAAACATTATTGGAACATAGTTTGTCCGTACATTCACATGTAGTTTTATCTCAAGAACTGTTTTTTCCGATTTACGTAACATTTTCAAAATTAATGTGGTGTGGATATCTTGTTCGATTTTCAGATGTTTTACATTTTTGCTCATTAGTTTGATTCATTTATTACATTTTATAGTGTTAACAAGGGTTCACAATAATGAGTTCGCTTGTTGCAATCCCAAGCTCTTGGGTTAGACTATGTTCTCTCGTACAATTTATATTAACGACTTTAGGTAGAACTCAATGTTAAATGGAACATAAAAGTAATATTTATAAAAATTCTTCAATTTATTAAGTTCCTCCAGTTACAGCATTTACGAGATAGCTTAAGACGGACTAAGGAATAAATATTAGAAAGCGAATAATTGATATATATATATATATATATATATATATATATATATATATATATATATATATATTAGGAAAATACAACTACTTTAAAATACAATATAAACTTCAGGTAGATGAGGTCCAAGAAAAGTTTGAAGGATTCGGAATTTGTGAAAAATTCTACCTGGTATTTTGAACTAAAGTAACATTTTCACAATAAATCTATCAATTTATAAAAATTTGAAAGCATTTAATATCTTACTTTTTGCATTAACATGACTATTCTTAAAATTTGAGTACTCAAGGGCTAGGGGATATTTATCTTAAGTTATTCTTCATCTTTTTTTTGTCTATGATTAATAGCAATATATTTAATATTTTAAATGAAATATTGTTCAAAAATTTAGGATTTGATGTAAGAGTGGATGTCCGATAGAATGGATTTTTATTAAATTGATAGTTGGAGAATAAAACAAGTAGTTTTAACCTCAAATTTAATGGTTATTTTGCTGGATTATTATAAATTTCCTATTTTTTATTTTTGAAGCACTTTCAAATCCGTTCCATACATTTTTTTGTATAATATACGTCTACGTATTCCTCGAAAATAAAAATAAATAAATAAATAATTTTTTCTTTGTGTTTTTTTTATATAATTTAAAGGAGAAAAACCTCTTGGTCATTTTCTGTTAAAAAAGATAAATATATAAAATAGAGACGTCCTAGCCCTCGAATACTGTCTCTAAAAATGACTCTAATAATGTAAAGGTCGGAAGAGAACAAGAGTTGGTCAAGAGAGAGTCGATAATAAAACTGAAAATATTTCACCAAGATTAAATGAATATCTAACCCAGCTAGGATACAACATTATTGAGCCTTTGTGGGGTTTTGATATTTTTAAAATGCAATATAAGTACAGCAATATTGAAACAATATATTTTAATATAACTAGTAACTACAAAATAAATTAAATAAACCGGAAATTTATTAAAGTTCTTTACATTTTATTTCCTATATAGGCTCACTTTAGAGTGAGTACAGGATTGACAATAACGATATATGTATCTACACATTTTTCGTATAATAATCACTTCTTCAAAGTTTCCTATTAAGCCTCTATTGACCAACACTTGTTCTCTTCCGACCCTGACGCTATTAGAGTATTCAAGGACTAGTAGTCTATTATTATGTTTTTTTTTCCAATGCAATCATGGCCAGAAGGATTTCGCTTTAAACAACAAGGAAAAAAAATTATAATCGTAAAAGTTAAATTGCCAAAAAGGCAATGCCCGTTTTGGTGTTATAATAATATAAATTATATCACTTATATGAAATAGGAATAACTTTTGTTATCCAAAATTGCCCATTGGAAATTTGTTACTTAGTTCTTATTTTATTTACACCGAAACCACCTACTTCGGTAATTCATATATAATAATATATTAAAATGTATTATTAATATAGTATATTCGGACAATTGCCATTATTGTATATATACAAACGAATAAACAACATGTCAAGAGTTTTGATCAACTTCGTTATCAAGTGAAACTGTATATACCATAGACATGAAAAATAACAACACAGTGTAGAATCTTAGGGTCTTGTTGGAAACAAAAACTAATAACGTATAAAAAGAAGCAAGCTCTAAAACTAGTAATTTAAGAGAAAAAAACAATCAACAAATCTAGTAACTTAAGAAAGGAACAAAACACTAAAACTAGTAGCTTAAGAAATAAAACAAATACTAAAAGTAGTACAGTATAACAAACACAGAACACAATTCTCACATAAAATACGCCTAAGTAACAGACGCTTTTCAAATACAAGGTCGTCCTCTTCAGTGATACACGAGCTACATCAATCAAACTAACTAACTTATAAGTTATAGTTTGATTGGTGTAGCTCGTGTATCACTGAAAAGGACGACCTTGTCGTTGAAACGCGTCTGATACTTAGGGGTATTTTATGTGAGAATTGTGTCCTGTGTTTGTTATTCTGTATAATTTTTCTCATAAGTCAAGCTCAACATTTAATATAATACTAAAAGTAGTAACTTAAGAAAGGAAACAACTCTAAAACTTGTATGTTAAGAAAGGAAACACTAGTAAGAAGATAGTAATTTAAGAAAGGAACCAAACACTAAAACTAGTCCTGAATTCTAAACATAACTAAAAATAAACAATATACAAAAGTGATATGGAAGAACCATAAACTCACAGAACAAAAGACTAACACCAGATGAACTGTGCAAAAAAATAGCACTATTTTTTTCACTTGCTTATTCACAATCGAAATACTAATTAACCAAAACTATTCGTGTCAAAAAATGTAATTTCAGTAGTTGCAGTCAAAAAATTAAATTCAATCAGCTTCATATTTTTCGGATTCACTGTCGTCCATCTTAAGTAATAATATAGTAAGTCGAATTTTTTTGAAAAGTATTCCTTAACTGTAATTTTCTATTATTTGCCCTTTTAGTCGAAAGATTGATAAAATAAATCTTTTATAATAGGTCCATTGTCGATTTTTTTTCTTTTTTTTTTCCCTACCATTAATAATCAATTAGTCGTTTTAAGAGAGATGGTAACCAAAACGTATTTTAAGAGTGGATAAGGGCTACATTTAATAAAAAAAATATGAAAAGTATATCTTTTGCTATGGCAGACAGCCCCTAATTTAGTTAGCGAAAAACCGTTAAAAAACTCCCGAAATATAGCCAAAACAACCCCCAAACCAAATCTTTTTAAAATAGGTTCACTAGTATAGAGTGCTAAACACACATCATTCCGAAAACCACTATTTGGACTTAGAGAACATTAAAACGAGTAAGTCCAAAACTCGTTCATGACATCGGTTTATTCATATTGAATTGGTGAAAATTTGTAACAATATAATAGCATAATAATAATATAATATAACAATAATAACAACATATTATTATACTATATTATCCAAAATTTTTATATAGATTTAAAACATGTAGTTTTCAGCGGTTATTGATTGAAATATATATAAATGTAAAAAAAATGATATTTATGCTTTCAATCGTGAATTTTGAAATTTGCGACAAGGTTATAATATAAATTTGGGAAACAGATAAATGTAACAATACTCTGTAGTATATGAAAATAGTTAAAAAGATATTCATTTTTCAATCATATTAATAAAAGCAGAAAGCAAAACAAAACGAAATGAGCATGATCAAAATAGCTAAGGTATTCGTAAAAACCAGTCCAAGTGATTTCACGAATATTTATCACATACTCTCTAAAAAACTAAGTACAATCAATAATCACTTTACAATATCAGTAACACACTTATATACTCTAAGTGGGTCAGGTTTAAAGATAACAAGAGTTGTCAAGAGAGAGGATGAAAGAGAAATATAACAAAATACTATATGAAATAAAGTGTAGCTCCAGCTATAGTCCCGCGCTATTATGACGCAAAGGTTATTTTCTGAAGGGTAATTACTCTTTAACTGGTCTCAATTTTGTTCTGTTTTATATTCTAAAATAAAACAGTCATTATCTGCTATTCTGAAGGAACCTTTTAACTTCTTCCCCAAATAATAGATTCATAAGAGACAAATTATATAATACAAACTATATAAATAGGCTTAAATGTATAGATCCCACCCTTAATTGTTTAAAGGGAAAAACATATCGGTCATCATCGTCTTGAAAAAAAAAAAGGAAGAAAAGAACATAAAATAAAGAATCCCAGTTTTCGAATACTTTAATACCAGGGTCGGAAAAGAGCAACAGTTGGTCAAGAGACCTGATAAGAAAGAAGAAAGAGAGAGATCTAATACAAATTTACATGAAAAAAGGTGTAGTTCCAGCTATGACCCTCGGGATTACTATACCTATACTCACTGTAGCTGATTCCCTATAATATTATATATTATATGTGAGTCCCGAACTGTGTAATTATAGAAATAAGTAGGGAGTAGTAAACATAACTATATACTATGGCACTCCATTTAAAATAAGTTTTATGTGACACACAAACTGCTTAAATATGATTGCGTAAAATGTTATTAAATAAATCCCACTTACTACATTCAAAACCGAATTAAGTCTTAACTGCGTCTTTTACTGTGTGGTTCTTACTGACAAGAGGCTGAAGATGTTTGGTGTTAACTCTCTAGTTGACCTCTCGCAATGAAAATTACAAGTTTAAAGGATAAATATCCTGGACTCTAGGAGTTCAGTTATAAAATAGACTGTACTTTTAAGGTTTTAAGTCTCTTATCTGTCTTTTCTAATCAAAGTTAAGGGACAAAATTCTAAATTTTACGATTATTCTAATGTTAATATTACTAAAATAAAGCATTTTCAATGTTTCAGTTATATGGGCCGGCACAGTCATCCTCAGCGGTGGTAAATATATAAGAATATTAATTATTACTATTGAATATACATTTATGCAGTTAATATCATAGTATAATATTACAATAAGAATAAAATGAGAGTGTATACCTTAAAAAAAATTAATACACAACAATTTTTCATAAAGTAATGTTTAATTATATCAAACGTGTTTCAACGATAATGACGTCATCCTTAGTTCTATAATAAAAGTAATCTTAACTTATTCCAAGTATTAAAGTTCTTTAATATTGACGAATTATTCATATTATTAATCTGTTTCAATAGAACATTTGTGTATATAAAAACGACGTTTCGAGTGAATAAATCAACTACCGTTTTCAAATGATAAACTACAACATGGATAAATTAAGAAACAACAACGAAGTCTAGCGGCCATATTGGAAAGTAATATTAAAACTAATAACTTATGGAAGGAACCCTGGCCTGTAGCTAGAGCTGAGTAGTTAAAAGCTAGACTAAATACAAACTTAATCAAAACAATATACAGGATTATATTTAAGTTACAACTGAATGATGATGTTAAGAGAATATAGCCTAACCCTTTATCGAGATGAACAATCTTTTGTTCCTCTTTCATAAGTTTAGTGCATTATCTATCAATAACTACAACCGCAGCTCTATGCAACCAAAGCAGTGTAAAAATGATGTAATTATGACTATCCGTTAATAAAAACTTAGTTAATATAAAACAAAATACTTAATTTTAAATAAGGCTGATATTTATCGCTTTTTAATTAGATCACCCACTAAACTTTTGAAAGACGGACAAAAACCTGTTGACCCTGATAAAACTTTAGAGCTCTATTTTTTTATTTATTTATTTTTTTTTGGCACCACATTGACCTTCATTCTGTGGTTAGACTTTTGTGCATTTTTCTGATCACATTTTTTATTTATTCTTAGTTTTGACTGAGCAAGCCTAAATAATGGGAACCGTATTAAAATATTATACAACTGAGTTTGTTTTATCTAATTTAAGACTGAGGATGACCACATTGTTGTAGAAACACGTTTGTAATTAAAAATTTATTATTGTTAAAAATACTAGGAGTGATAAAAATAAATAAATCAATATGTTTTAAATTTATTTTTATAAATCATTAAACTGTTGTTTCAAAAATAAATTATATAATAAAACATAATTAAGTTTCTGCGGTGGAGGACCTCACTACTGAAAAAAAAAAAAAAAAAAAAAAAAAAAATGGGAAGAGGAATCCTCCAGAAGAAGTAACCTTGAAATAATGATGATTACTGGAGCGTCAGGAAATTGAAGCTGTGAAAACGTAGTCAACAGTAGGCTGAAACGAACTAAAAAAAAAAAAAAAACAAAAAAAAAACAACATAAATTTGAGTACATTCTACTGCCACAGCTAGTATTGTCCTAACATCTGTCAAAGTGTTTCGGATTAACTTTTTTATACTGGAGCTCGTTATAACTTTAATAAACCTGTAATTTAACTTTATTTTTAGTTGAATATACGGGGTGTTTAAAATATGTGTACCATCAACGGTAAACGATTTAGGGATTCAAAATAAATGAAAAGGTGTTATGAATATAATATATCATAACATTTCATAAAGTGTGATTTTGTATAAACTTTTTTATATTACGTTTACCAGCATACCAATAATCAAAACTTTATCTTATAGAATTTTAAAATAGCGATATTGTAATTTTTTTTGTTAAAAGGATTAAGATATATTAAAAATAACAGTTTTAAAGAATACATTTTTATAAGATACAGCTTTGATACAAGGCTCTATATACCAAATTTTTACTATTATTGTTCTAAAATGACCGGCACATAGACGAAAAAACATTTTCTAACATACTTTTACAAGGTTTTTTTAAATTTTTTTTTAAAATTATTATTATTGTGATGCCATGCATCTGAAGAGGGATATCGTTTTTTTAAACACTCTGTATATACAGCTAAAAATGAATCCAAATTAAATTCATGAATAATTTTGCAGTTTACTCAATAATTAGAATTTATATATTTGTAATGTCCTCAAAAGAACTGTAAAATCATGAAAACCCATGTACATTTGGATCTAAATTTCTCAATATTCTAATTTTGCTATAATTTGGTATTTAATCGCAGTTTACAAACCCATTAGAGAAGTTCCCTAAATAGAAACCGATATTTAAATTTTTGAAATTTGTTTTTGAGGATAAATTGTTGCAAAATTCTTACAATGACCCAAATTTTATACATGTTTTTGAAACGTCGTATGCACATTTTTTTATGTACAAAAATCAAACAAACATAAATTGTATTTATTGAATAAATTAATAACACTTGAATCTTTATTGTATATTTGTAATTTGTAATTTGTTAAATATTTATTAGGTTTGAGATATATACAACGGAAAAAATAAATAGGCGCCATATTGAAATAGTTAAATGCTCATTTGATTTTTATATGCAATTCAAATATATAGATTTAAACATTTTAAATAAAAGTATTAAAATTAAAATAAAAAAATTTTCAAGGTCAATCTTGGGTTCTGTAGACAACTATCAATAAACCTTGGTACTTTGACCAACAAAAATTACAAAAATATGTTTTGTTTGTTATAGAAAAGAACACGTTTTGTCTCTTGTTAATTTTTTCCAAAGTTAATGATTTTTGAGAAGTTCAATACTAAATAAAATAAAATACTGCCGCCATTACCGTAATAGATAAATTAAAATCTTTATTTTGCTACAATTATAAAACGTAACATAAAAAAAGCGTGTACTAAATTTGAACTTGATATCTTATCTATTCCCAAAGTTTCTTTTTGTAAAAAAAATTAAAAAAAAAAAAAAAAAAAAAAAAAAATGCTGGATATCTGGAAAAACAACAGTTTTATGAAAAAATTTCATCCTTAATTTTTTGTTTATCCTGACCCACAGAATCATTTATTTTTACTAAAGTTTGGTAGCTTACTTACGGGACATATGTAGGAAAGTAAAAGATATTATAGTTATAGACTGAATGAAAAACAAAATCATCAGGATATTTAACTCTATGAAGAATACAAATAGAAAATAATAAACAAAGTTATCAAAGCAAGAAAGAATTACAAAACATCCTTAGTTCATTATTAACAATGTTATCATCTACTATTATGATAACAAAAAAGTTGCCTAACACTTAGCGTCCTTCTGTATCTAAACATTGCTTAAAAGTGTATACATGGTGTAAAAATATTGTAAAAAAATATTCTCTCACGCCCAACGAAACCAAATAAAATTAATCGTCACCAAAAATTTGTCAGTTGACAATTATTTAAAAGTAAAAATGAAGCTGTATTAAAAAATAATAAAAATATTATTGATCTAAATTATGCAATAACAAGTCGACAGAGTACGTGTTATTTGATTAAAATTCATCTTTAAAGACGGACTTTAAGTTTTGAAGTTTAAAAGATATTCCTTTTTTTTGGTTATAAAACAATGTAAAAACATCTGAAATATAAAGAAAAAATATGGTCATATAATAAATTTCATTATAATCGGGCCAAGCGTTTGTGCTGTATATACGTCACACGACTAAGACATCATTAAAAAAGCAACTTTTTGGACTGAGTAGCTCTCATAATAAAATTGCATAGAATTAGAAAACGATTTATTAAATCATCACATAGCTTTCACTATAATTCGTATAATTAATAAAAAAATTAACATCATTTTTGGTCGCTGGAGGGGCAAATGTATTATTTAAATAGTTGTTGGAATTTTTAAAGTTACACAAAGATTTTGTCCATATTTGATGGTAATTTGACAAAATTTAAGCTAGAAAATGGTAATTTATTTCCTACCCAGTATACAAACTATTGATTAAGCTTGCTAATTGAAAAAAAAATTTAACATCCATTTTGATTGATCTTCATGTTTCATGGCTTCAAGAAACCGAAAAATGATTTTCAAAATACCGTCCTTTTGTCGTCTGTACGTAAAAACGACATTGGCGAAACAACAACAACGAAACTGGATCATGAAATTTTGCATACTATAGTGTGCTCATGTAGGACCATATTGAAAATTTTATAAACCTTATTGAAAATGTAATAATGGCAACCAATTTAACAACTCGTTATGGATGTTTCGTGTTTTATTCAACATTTCACAATAAATTAGAAAAAAATTGCATTTTAAACTCTACATGTAATGATACTAATTAAACTTATCTAAAATTACAAATAGCGAAGTTTTTATCATATATGTAATTTATAGTCCGTATTGATATTCGTATAGTTACAAATATAAAGCAGAGCTAAGTCACCTACTCGAGCGTAACGAATGAAAGTTCATTCAAAAATTTACAGCCTCGAGGCCCGCTAGGGCCGATACACTCACAGACCAAGCGAGTAGAGACTTGCCTAGCTGATTTACAAAAGTGATACACACAATTACGAAGCGCCTACAATTACAATTAATTAGTTGTTGTGAATCTGTGTAACAACTGATTTAAACAAACGTCCTCCACTTGATAAAACCTTGTGATCTGATTAAACAATTTAACATTTCCTACAAGATACTAGTAACCCACTTTTCGACATTACATTAAGTCAAGTAGTACATTATGTAATGGGGCAGGGTAAGTACCATAATGGCACCAATCAACTTCTATTTTTTCCCCTACTACTATTTTCAAATCTCTTCTTTTCTATACATTATACGGAAAAAATACTTATAACCAATTTTTTTCATTATTTAATTTTATGGAAATTGTGTTTGAATTTGACTGTTTTTATGTGTGACGTGTTATATAACCTTAAAGTTTATACATGTCTGTATTTAATAATTTGCTATGGAGTTATTAAAACAAATTTACTTTCATGGTGCACACAATCTAAAGAACCAAACAAAATTTATTTTGTTGCCATCTCTACAGATATTCCTTTTTTTTTTTTTTTTTTTTAATACGAATTTATTTTGTGGACTTGATTGTGGTATAAGCAAAGTAAGTATAGGTTTACCGATATCCAACTATAGTTTTATACACAGACATACATGTTTCTCACAATTGATCGCAGTCCTGTTTCCCGTATTCCTGTTCCTCCAAAAAAAATAATCTTATATTTTATTCAATAAGGATTGAAAAAGCAAAATTATGCTAAATTATTTTATGAAGACAAAAATATAATAACATTAGAGGTTTGTTTCAAGAGAAAAAATAAAGTCTTATTCCTTATTTTGTTACTTTTCCACTTATTTGTAGTAAAGAGAAATTAAAGGTGTAGATAATAAAATCTATATCAATTAATTCCGAAAAAATATTTTTTAGAATGATATCTGTCTGCCGTTAGCAGACAGTGTTTTGATTTACAGCTCATTCGCATGTTGGCATATTTTTACTGTATTTGAATTAATTTATTGTTTGATTAATTTTTATTTTGTTTCTTAAATTTTTATAATAACTCAAAATTTAAACACGAGATTTAAACAACCAACCCTCTTCATTATATAACCGGAGACCAAGTCTGTCCTGCATCATTTGAACTGTGTCATTATAAGAGAGGAATCTTGGTAATAGAAAATCAGATTGTATATAGTGTATAGAACTATAGTTGAAGTGACCTAATTCATGATGATCATTAAATATAAATATGTAAATTGTAGTTAAACTTACTTGTCCATTTATTCAGTGTTGAAACTATATAAATTATAGAATTCAATGAGTGGAAAGAGATGAAGTTTAAAATTAAATTTTCATCAAAAATTAAAATTGAAGAAACTAGTTTCACTTAAGTAAAACTAAAAGTGATTTGTTTTTTCAGGATCTGCTCGCGGTTCCTATTCCTCAGCAACTAAAAGACGCAATCGAAAAAGTTACATCGTTAGGAGGAAATATCGATGTACTCAAAAGAAATCTCGCGACAGCGACAAAGTACACACAAGATGCAAAAGCAGAAGTCGAAACTTTAGTGAGTCAAGCTAAAAGCGCGGTAAGCAATTACAAAGTTTACGTAACTCTTGCTGTTAACATTGCAAATGATGTCGAAAAAACCAACTGTACCTCCGGATCTTCCGAAGAGGTACAAGAGGTTGTGCAGGTAGTCAGTCATAAAATAGATGATGCGGCGGAATATTATTTGCAAAATTTTTTCGATATACTTAAAGAACTGAACGGTTTTAAGACAACTATCGCATCACAATCACTCTCTAGTATTATTGCCACGCTCAATTCGTGTGTGGCTGATAAAAGTTTAAGATTGGATGTTATTTCTAAATGTATTCAATGGAACGCAGCTGGATATAAAGAGGTTATTACAGCAACGGCTGTTAAAATAGCAGCAGCTTATAACAAAGCATTATTCTTGAAGAAAACAACAGGATTGAAAGTTTTGAAGAATAACATAGACACTAGTGTATCCCTATCATCCAATGATATCAAGAATTACGCTGAAGAAATCTTACAGTGTTCGGGCATGTCAGCTTCATCTATTCTCAACACAGCCGGTGAAAAGTTTGATGCCCTTAATGAAAGTGCAAACGCAGCAGTTTTAATTGCAATAGTAGATCTGAAAGAACTGATTAAACAAACGCAGAATAGGATAAACGGATCGTTCAACGGCGCTGAACCACAATTAAAGACATTGGTTGCTGACATAGAAACAGCGATTAATTTTATTATAAAATACAAACCAGAATTAGCAGCTGACTTAAATATCTACAGAGATCGTGCACAAGGTATAGTTTCCGGTGGATTGACCCAACTCAATTTAGCACTATCTAAAATCAGAGCTGGTCTTGATAAAATCAACGTTGATCTTGATGGCATATATGTTGATTTCCAAACCAAAATTCAACAAAATAAAGTCGCTTTACAAGCTTGTCTACCTGCGAAAATTGAAGATCGTTTAACATGGACAAAAGCAATTGTGCAGTGTACCAATAAGCAGTTAAATATAACTGCTGATACTGGTAATAAAGCAAAATTGCAAATATCAAACGAAAAAGATAAATATACTGCGTTTGACTTACAAGCATCAGTAAACCTTGATTTTAACGTTGAATTTTCTAACGTAAAACCAAAAGTAGATCAAGTTATCGATGAAATGTTGGTTAAGAGTGGTCTTGCTGAACAGATACTCTTAGCCGAGGCGCAAGATAAACTTGCTTTATCGACGAAGAACTCTAGTAATTTATTGAAAATAGAAATTGATACGCTAAAACATTCTATTGCAGCAACTGCTAACGGTCTTTCAATAGAAGTTAACAAAGCAAGTAAATACAAATTAGATATTGTTAAAATTGTGAATCAAGCTATAAGTTTTGCTGAGAAATATGCACCCGAATATGTAGCAAATTTGACAGGACAAGGTAATCTAGCAAAAGAGCTGGTTTCTTCATTTAAATCTAGTGCTGAACCAGTTTTAAATCAACTGCAATCAATATCAATCAGTGCTGGAAATATTTTAATTAAACTTCAAGAATCACTAGAACAAGTTAAACTAAATTTGAAGTCATGTTTGACCAACGATATACCCAACCGTTTTTCATCTATTGATGCGATTATAACTTGTATTACTACAACTAAAAACGCAGCCGATTCATTGTACGTGAGTGCTAATCAACAACTGGCTTTTGAAATTGAAAAGTATCACAATCTACCCGACATAAATGACGGGTATCAAATAAATGCAGATTTACAAGTTATAATGAACTATGTTGAAAGTATTGTGAATAAAATTATTCAAACAAAGAATTTGAATTTAGATCAACTGGTAGAAAATGCAAAATTGAAAATTGATAATTTTAATTTGAGTTTTGGAAACAGTATAAAGATTGGTAGTCAAGATTTGACTAATTCAATTGTAAATGCTCAGAATGGAGTTAAAGTGAAAATCAGTAAAAATGAACAATTACTAAGTGAGTTAGTTATTTATCCGATTGCATCATCTGTAAGATACTCTATAGATTATGCTCCTGATAAAGCTGCTGAACTAAAAACTTTCTATCTACAATCAAACGAAATGTTAAATAATTGGATTTCTAAAATAAAAAGTGACGCATTACCTTACACGATACAATTTAAAGCAATTTTAGATAAAGTTAGTACGCTCTATCCAGGCGTTCAAGTTCAATTGGAAACAAGTAAAGCAAGTTTACCTTCTTGTGTAGATGAAACTGGAGATGGTCTTATTGGTAAAATAGAAGCAGTTGTTGCTTGCTTAAATAAGATTGTAGATGCATCAGAAACAGCCGCGAAAAATATACAAATATCTTTGTCAAATGAGAAAGATTTGTTTACAGCAATTGGTAATGTTAACATAAATGTTGAATTAGATAGTGTCAAAGAAGCTGTTAATTTGGCTATCCTAGATGTCCTTAGAGTTGCTGGTTTGACTTCACCTCTTTTGCTCGACAAAACATTGAATTCGTTGATAGATATCAAAAATAAATTTGCAATTCCAATTGAAAACTCAGTCAACGAATTAAAATCAGCTGCTACAAATATGCAACAACAAATTCTTCGGGAAATAAACAATATTGATGAATACATTGTACAGGTTTTGAATTCCATTCGAAGTACTATTAAATTCGCTGAGAAATACTCACCGAAGAATGTTGCAATACTTAAAAACTATTTAAATGAGACTGAAAACTTGGTAAGCAAGATTAAAACCGACTTGAAGCCAGTTAATCCTAAACTTGCTGCAATCGTTGAAGCCATCATAGATATTTCAATAGATTTAAACGCTCAAATTCAAGAGAGTGAAATGCTTGCTAAGAATTGTACGAACAATACAAATACAAATCCTTTGCAAAAAATACAACAGATTAAATTATGTTTGGAAATTAAATTTAATACGTCTTTAATTCTTGCAGAACAGACGAAATTAGTTCTGACTAAAGAATATGAAAAATATCATACAATTTCAAATATGGCGTCGTATGTTACAGGAAATCTTAGCACTAATTTAAGTTCAATCGTCAACGCTGTTAATGAGAAAGTTGATGAAATTATCTTGGAAGAGAAACTCGCTCCAGCTGTTCAAGTAGAAACTAACTTACGGAGGTTAGCAGCAATAAATCAAACAGCATCAGATCTATTGTCAGTTGGTGTAGATGATCTTCAAAAAAATATCAACGGAAAGAAAGAACAGCTTAACAGTGATTTATTACAAGCAGAATTAGCCTTCGGTTCTGCAATAGAACCGGTTTCAATTGCTGTAAATTATGCTAAACAGTATGCTCCTGAAAAATCACCAGAATTAAACGCGTTGTATGTTAAATCAGAAGAACTTGTGGTTAATGAATTATTCAAAATTAAAACATCCATTACTCCTACAACAACAGAATTACAAGATATTTATGTTGACAGCGGCGAAATTTACACAATACTACAAAGCAAAATCGATTTGGCGAACAAAAGCATATCAGTCTGTTCTTCAATAAACGAACCTGATAAGTTAGTACGTATTGAATCCGTTAAGTTATGTTTATCAACTCATATGAACGGTGCAGTTACAGCAACTGAAGAAGCACAAACAAATCTTCAAAAAGAAGTCGACAGGTATAATAACGTTGCTAATACCAATCTTAAGGTCAATTTGAATGGAATAAAAGCAGAAGTTATATTGATTGTTGATAATGTTTTCACATCAGCTGGATTGAACGATGAGGATATATTAAAGAAAGCGTTGGATGTTTTAGTTTCTATCAATAGTACTAGAGGCGGAACGCTACAAGTTGGAGTAGGTGGATTAATAACAGCTTCCACACAGACACAAGGTCAAATCGTGCAAGGAATTGACAGTACTAATAAATATTTGAACAATACCATAGCAATTATTAAAGAAGCTGTTGACTTTGCAAATAAATATGCTCCTGGGAAACGATCAGAACTAGATAACTATTTAAACCTTGTTCTTGAAAAAGCTAACATTGCTAAATCAGATTTTGAAGCATTACAACCAAAACTTTCGTCGATACAAGGCAATATTAACGTTCTAGTAGGCGGATTTTTGATACAAATTAATTCATCATCAGATAACCTAAATCTATGTGTTAAAACAAACATTGTTGAAAGAGTAGCAAGAGCAGAAAATGTGAGACAATGTACTGACAGAAATATTAACTTAACAATTGTTGAAGTAAATAAGTTAGAAAATGTTTTATCACAAGAACTAGAAAAATACAACGCTCTCGCCAACATCCCTATTGAAATTTCTAATAATGTAAGCATTGTTTTCAACAACACAATTAATCAAGTCGATAAAGTAATCGATGATATTATACTATCTGCTGGTTTATCTCCAGAGTCACAATTGAATAAAGGAGTGATTGGTTTAACATCTATTTACGTCACTGGAAACCCACAGATAGGATCCGAAGATTTACAAAACGCTGTAGTAAGATATCAGAACGACATAAAAGCAGCTATAGATAACGCTGAGAAAACCTTGAATCAAGTAATAGGAATTGATGAAGTATTTAATTATGCTATCCAATATGCACCTAACAAAACATTAGAGCTCAATGCACTCAAAGCTGATAAAGATAAAATAATACAACTAGTGTTAAATAATCTTAAAAATAATCAAGAACCAGTAATAACAAAGTTAAATAATATTCTTAACACATTAGATGCTAACTATGTTACATTTCAAGCTGACTTTAAGAAAATTGAGATAGATATTCGTACTTGTGTCAATATATCTGTAGAAGATGATATCGATAGATCAGAAGCTATCGACTCGTGCATTAATAATAACTTAAATTTAGCGAAAAATATAGTGAATGTTGCTCAAAATATACTATCGCAACAAACTACAGCTTTCAATAACATCGGAGCTATTAATATAAACATTGATTTGAATAAGATTAATTTAGATTTGAAATTATTGATAACTAAAGCATTCGAAGTTGCCGGATTAGTACCTCAAATCCTACTAAATAAGACGTTACAAGATTTGTCAAACTATAATCAAACAGTAGCTACATCTTTACAATTTGGAATTGCAAATCTATCTGCAAATATATTCCAAACACAAGAAGAACTGACAACAACTCTCAGCGGAGCAGATAAGTACCTCAACGACATTATTGCAAAATCTGCTCTTGCTATTGATTTCGCTACAAAATACGCTCCAGGAAAAATAGCAGATTTTCAAGGTTATGTTAACGATGCACAAAAAATTGTTATACAGACCAAAATTGATATACAACCAGCCAAAATCCAATTACAATCAATTCAAAATGTAATTAATACAGTTTATGTTGAATTTTTAACAAGATTGAACCAAACTCAAGGTAATCTATTATCTTGTTCTGTTGCACAAAACACAAGTAGTTTTGACACTTTAGCTTCGGTCATTTCTTTCCAAAATTGTTTAAACACGAACCTTGAAATTTCATTTACCTCAGGAAATGTCTCTAAAGAAAGATTATTTGAAGAATCTAAAAAATTTGATTTAATTGATAACATAACAGTGACTTTGAATGATAAATTGATAGACGGGTTTTCAGTTATTGATAAATCTGTTGTTACTGTAGTCGATGAAGTTATTGTTACATATGGTTTGTTACCTGAAGCACTTAAAACCAAAGGACTAGATCAGTTGGCAACGGTTAGTGCTCAAGTTAACGGTAGTTTGAATGCAGGAGTTGGTGATTTGGAAAATGCTGTAAATCAATCGCTGTTTCAAATCACTACCTCTATTATTAACGGCGAAAAATCGTTGAACCAATCAGTTAAAATTATAGACAATGCTGTCAATTATGCTATTGAGTACAGCCCAGAAAAAGTAAGAGAATTAGAAGTATTTAGAGGAAAAGCGAATGAAATCGTTGATAACATAATTCAAAACATTAAAGCTAATATATTACCAATTCAAACAGAACTGTTATCTGTTCTTGAAAATAATAGTATAATTTTGGTAAATTTCCAATTGAAGATTAACGAAATAAAGCAAAATATTATTGTGTGCGCCAATGATAGCACGGAAAATAAATATGATAAAATTGAAAATATACAATTATGCATAAAAAATAACCTAAATCTACTTGTTGATGAGTCAAACAAAGCTCAGCAAAGTTTGTATGATAAATATGAAAAGTTTAAAGCTATTGGTAACATTGTGATTGATATTGATACAGCTGAAGCATCGCAACGTGCTGCTGCAGTTGTTGTTGATGTACTAGCCACAGCTGGCCTTACAGGTCCTCAACTGCAACAAATCACTTCTCAAAATATAACAGCTATAAATAATTCAGTAACTGATAAATTACTCGAAGGTATTAAAGACTTGAAAAACGCAGTTACTCTTACACAAACTCAAACTAGTCAATTTGTTCTAAATTCTGAACAATATTTAATAAACACTACCAAATATATAGAAGAAGCAAAAGAATTTCTTAATCGTCATTCGCCAGACAAATTACCTGAACTTGAAACATTATTAAACCAAGCGCAACAAGTTGTCGTGAAACTTAAAGCTGATTTACAACCTGGTGATGCTCAATTATTAGCTATTTTAAATACTGCTGGTTTAATAGTGGGTAATTTCCAATTGCAAGTAGAAGGAACAAAAGCAAGCTTGAAATCATGCAGTGAAAATAGTAATAGTAATCAATTGGATCAAGTTATATCAATTAGAAATTGTTTAATTAGTTATTACAACACAATTATTTCAGCTGGTAACAATGCAAACGGACAACTTAATAATGAAGTCAAAAAATACTATGTTGTATTTGACGTAGCTTCCAACGCTACAGTTAATATTTCTAACGATTTCAACACAATTAATGTTGCAGTTAAAGCAATCGTCGACTCTGTGATCGCTGAAGGACAACTCAAACCAAGTATCCTCTATGATCAAACTATTAGTAGATTAACAAACATCAACAGTAGTATTTCAAACCATATAAAATATGGAATTGATAACTTGAAAGCATCTATAGTCAACACAAACGTTAATATTAATACAACAATAGTCAACATTGAAAAAAAATTAAACGATGCAATCAAACCAATTGAACTAGCCATACAGGAGTTGATCAAATACGCTCCTGAAAAATCTGCAGAAATTATTGCTTTCAAAACACGAGCTAATGATATAATCGCCAATACTTTATCTAACATACAGTCGAACATTCAACCTACTCGTATATTACTTCAATCTATATTTGATTCACTCGATGGAATTTACACAAGCTTGCAAACACAGTTAGCTCAATCTAGAGTAAACATTGATTTTTGTTTTTCCAACCAAAAAGCAAAAGATATTGAAAACGTCGAATACTTAGAAGATTGTTTCATTAGAGAATTAAATATATCAACCGATGTTGTAAATAAACGTCAAAATGATTTAGTAAATGCTTATAACAGATACAATGGTATTGGAAATATTACGTTAGCAGTTAGTGTAGATTTTGGAACAATAAACGTCAACGTTGTTACAACTGTTGAAGAAATAAGGATAGTATCAGGATTAACTCCTGAACTTCTTCTGAACAGTACGAAGATACAATTGGACATTTTACTTGCAAACAACGGTAGCTTAGTAAAGAATGGTATTATTGGTTTGTTAAACACTGTTGCTAGTTCTCAGTCTCAAATTTCAGCCGCTGCTAAAAACGCAGAACTACAAATGAAACAGGAAGTCCAACCTATTGAATCAGCTATCAATTTAGCTGGTAAATATGCTCCTGATAAGATAGCTCAACTTAATAACTTCTTAAACACTGCTCAAGAATTAGTTATAAACAATATCAACAAGATAAACGCTGACGTTTTACCAAGTCAGAACGCTTTACAGAATATTACTGTAGAACTAAGTAAAATTCTTAATAATTATGAGACACAAGTAGCAGAAATTAAAAACAACTTGACAATATGCATCTCAGTTGAAAATCCAAATAGCTACGATAACATCCCCGTCATTCAAGGTTGTTTAAGAACTTATGTTGAACAAACAAATATACTAATCCAACTCACACAGGAAGCTCTCAGCATTCTGCAAGATAAATATTCAAGAATAAGTAACACAGCAATTTTAGCTGGCATTGATTTAGGCGAATTCCCACAGTTAGTAGCGAATGTTGTTAAAGATATATTTATAACCGCAGGATTTACTATACCCGAATTGCCAAGCAAATTATTAACAGGAATCAAAAATGAATTTGACATTGAAGTTGCTGATGACAAGCAACGATCAAAATTAATAACAGAAGACATTGTCTTGATTGCCGAGAGGTATATTCAAAGTTTGAATGGTACATTAGAGTGGTCTTTAGAACCTATTAAAAATGCAATAACAACTATTAAATATGTATATCCAAATTATAATACCAGCGCTTTAAATAATCAATGGACAACATTATATGATCAACTGAGGAACACAATAGTAACTTTTATAAAAAACATTGAAAAGAACGCAAGTGATAACAACCAACTTGCAATTAATTATAATCTAAACGTTGAATTTCAATTGTTAAAAGAAAATCTCGACAATTGTGTATCGAATTATCGAATCAGTAATATTCCATCCATTTCTAATTGTATTGATCCCATCGTACGTGAATTTAACAATTATGTTTTCAACGCTTTGAATCAAACTAAAACCATCGTTGATGGAATTGAACATATTAAAATAACAACACCAAAATTAATTGAGGAATTTATAAATAAAACAGTAGAACGTGCGAGAGAAAATGCAAATACAGTTGCTGAAAATGGTAAAATCGCTGCTGCCATTAAACCTGATGATCAAATTAAAAAGTTCCTTGTTGATTTGGACAATCTAAGAAAGTTTGGAATAAATATACTAATTAACGAAATCAACGCTCTAATTAAAAATGTAAAAACTGGAAATTTAAGTGCGTTTATAGATCTGAATGCAAAATTGGATAAAGCAGCCGAACCCTGGTTATATGCAATTAACATTTCTCTTGTAAATAATCCAGAAAAAGCAGCTCTGCTCAGTGAACAATTACCTTTCATCAAAAAGATCGTTGAAGATGCAAAACTGCGTGTTAAAAACGAACTTGCACCTTTCATTGTAGACGCTATTGTTTTGGAAAACAGTTTAAAACTTTACCAAACTGGTTTAAACACTAATTTAACTAAATTTAACTCTCAACTTATGTTATCAAGATGTTCTTCATACAATTATTCAGCGACATTATTTTCAGATTGTATTCGGAACGTCACAGCTGATTTGTATGCATATTTATCAGTCGTGCAACCTCAACTTAATACTTATCTAACATCAGCGAACAACATATCAACAATAGCAAACTCAGCGATTAGTCTCAAAATCATAATCGAATTCAATGCAACTCAATTTTTGTCAATTAACGAAGGTGGTAAGGTAATACAAACCTACAATATTTCAAATAACCACATTTTAAGTCAATCATTACAAAATTTTAGAAGTTATAACATAACTCCTTTACAGCATAATATCAGGAGTATTCGATCGTACGCAGAACGTATCGGTGTTAGAACAACAGACATGCTGGTTTTCGCAAACTATACTTTAAGATCCGCCACTTACGTTATTAACGATGCGATTGGTTCAGTTATTTATATACTAAATTGGAGGAAAACGTTCAATGAAGAACGTGACGAAGGAATTAGAATTGCCACTCAAGCTGCGAATAAAGTTTTAGCAACGTTGCCAAATTTCACTGAAGATATAATTAAACTACACGCAACAGCTGATAGGTTGAATAATACATTGGAATATGAAGTGACTCAGTTAGAACCTGCTCAACTTATGATAACATGCCCGATGGCGATGGATTATTACGAAATGTACCAATGTCTTCTTACACGAGTGGACTTATTCGGAAAGTTTTACGGACCAGCTTTGGGTGAAACCTTTAAAGAAGTTGACAGAGGTTGGCAGATACTTTCCAACGATACTATACAACTAAACAGATGGAGGGATGATGTTATGTACCCGGAAACATCGAGTATAGTTCATCTAATGAAACCTGTTGCACAGAAGCTATTTGTTGATAACAATATTAGAATTGATCAACTATTAGGTTATGCTTTAAATATAATAAGGAATAAATACAATAGTTTCTTCCCTGCAATACCAAACGCAATCCTCAATATAGAAACAATCGCTAGTAGATTACTTGAAAAGAACTATACTGGTAGAGTTGATTTAACACAGCCTGGGAATCTCCTATTAAAACCTGTAACAGATACATTATCGTATTTCATCAGTGCGAATGTTCAACACTTGTTAAACGAAACTGATTTAAATCAACCGAAGATTCTCATGGATCAACTTTATTACACTTTGTATAATATTTTCTATGCAAACTTCTCAATACAAGCTCGTTTAGCAATAAACCAGTCTATATTTATACGTAAAGATGTTGACGATACTTTTAACGGTCTTAGTTATGATTTCTTATTCAACAACTGTTACGATCCTTCGCAGATGTATCCAATGGTTGAAATGGTCAATTGTTATAATACACGTCACGCAGCGTTCTCTGTTTACTTGACAAATTCGTTGAAAAATCTAACATCAACTGCTTCATTGTTATTTAATTTTGATCTAAACGAACAGAAAATAGTCACTGATTATGTAAATCTTAAATTATTACCCGAATTTAAACAGACGTCTGCGTTAGTTGCTATTGAATTGTATAGGAAAGTAGGTTTACAACCGCCTGCTGAATATATAGCACTTGTTACACAACAACAATTGTGTAGAGTTGGTTTTATAACTGATAAGTTTACATGTATTATAACTCAATAAATGAATGGTTAGAATGTATTGTAAAATTATAACATTGTTTCAATGTATCCAGATATTGTTATATTTAAATCGATTAAATTGTAGCTTTGATACAATACTTTCGGTGTGGACATTAGCTTGAATAAACTAGATTTATTATTTTATAAATGAATTTATTTATTTTCAACCAAAAATTGTTATCCTGATATTGTATTGTGAAACTAGAAACAAATTTGAGTGTTAAATTAAAACACATCCAAATTGTGTTTGTTTTTTTGGCAAGTTGATTATGAGATCATTTTTTAATATTTTTCTCACAAAATTGTAATAAGCACACAAATTTTAAATCAAACTACTGAACTCAAAATATGGAAAATCAATTGATAATAAAATTTACAACATCAATCTTGTTAGTAAAGTTATTATTATTTTTTTAAATAGGATATTCGTTTCAATGAGTCAAACAAATTAAAAATGTAAGGTTTTTTTGCCTCGTTGTTTATAAAGGTAAAAACCTCTCGTTCATCATCACTTTATAAACTAAAGGATAGAAAGAAAATAAAAGAAAATCTAGAAAACTTTAATAGAGTCAGGGTCGGAAGAGAACAAGAGTTGATCAATAGAGATAATTTATGAAAGATGAAAGATAAGTATTTAACAAAAGACTAAAAAGACTACATAATAAAGTAATCCACCTGTTTTACTTTGGGATTGTCACACAATTATTCACTACAGTGAGCCAATAATGGAAGGTGATTTTAAAATGTCGGTCAACATAACTAACATTTCCATATTAATTTCGAAAACATTTATTTTTTCATAATATGTATTTAGTAGTTTTAATTTGACTACATGTTGCAAAGTTATCTGACAGTGTTTAAAACCATTTACCGATATCGAAAAAGTTCCTAATTATTTATTAAAATAAAAAATACAATTCTTTTAAAATATGATTTTATACCCCAATCAGTTATCAAATATTACTTTTTAATTTCGAATAAATTCTATATACTCTTCAATAGCCATGCTGATTTCCTCTTTAATCAAAGACACAAACATGTCGGAGAATTCTTGAAGTTACTTACAATTTATATATAAATGTTTTGGTTTCTATTATAATTATATAGATAAATATAAGTAGAGACAAAATTTAATATGATTTAATCAGACGATTACCATCATTTGTGAATTTAAAACTAATACACAATGGTTGTAAAGTATAAATAAAATCCCTTTATCAATTGATAGACATACAACATTGAAGAGGTAAAAAATGCCAACTCAGTACACTAGTATTTTGTAAGAAACTAACACTAAACATATTAATGTAAGAAAAAAACAGGTCTTAACAATGATCAGTCAATATAATTAAGACTATATACAAACCTGTACAAGAAACCAAAAGTCACAGAACTACACCAGGCAAGCAAATGACTGATAGGGGTTGATTGGCTGCTGAGTGATATCAGATTCATAATAAGTTCACTCTCTCTCTCTCTCTCTCTCTCTCTCTCTCTCTCTCTCTCTCTCTCTCTCTCTCTCTCTCTCTCTCTCTCTCTCTCTCTTGGGTTCTAACTTAGAACTGATTTATTGTACCAAAGTCATGGGAATTCCACATTAATGGTCGAAAACTAACTAATTAAGAGCGGGGTTGCTTACCAACGGAGTGATGATCTAACGGTTTATCGACATGAACAACTTTTTGTTCCCTCTTTGGAACTTATATCACTTGATCTAGTCATCATATAAACACGAAAAAATCATACTTATTAAAAAAGCAGAAACATTTTTAGTTTATAATGTTTATTCATTTTTGGAAAATTGAAGAAATAATGGCTTTATCTGTAAAATGTTTTAAATGAAGGAATTATCTAATAGATTTATATATGAAGCTTCAATTATTTTTCGTGTATATACATTTTTTATGGTGTATTACACCCTAAGCCTTACCCTAAACCTTACCCTCTTAAAAATTGAATTTATAATATATAGGCCAAATTTATTCGGCTATTTTGGATTTACTTATTAGACCTGAGCAATGGTTCTTTTTGAGTTTCTTAATCCATATATTTAGAGGTGTTTTTGTAACGTCATTGTACTCCCTGTTACATAGACATTTATTATTGTAAACCAAATCACTAAAACCATCCAACATTATCTAATAATTTTAAAACCAGTTAATTTTGTTGGTCAGAACTTTCAGTTTCTGAGATACAATTGTTGTGTTCCAACATCAGGAAGATTTTATTTTTAGTTTAGATGTCGGTCGAAACTGTCTAAAGGAATTTTGTATCTATTTTTAATTACAGAAATATTTCGGATTTAAAGAAAACACTAACGTAACTTTGTGGCGATTCCACGGGAATACGGGGATCCTTTTTCATATTCACATATGGGGAATGACTTAAAGATATGCGATGCGCGCGCATCGTAGGTAAGACCCAGAGCAGTGGTTCACGAGTGAGTGGAGTAACGAGACGTGAGTTACGCGTTTTGTTTAATCATTTTGTTAATAACCCTAAATGGTTACCTAAACCATACATTGCGGGGTCTGAACGACCCCCGGGTGTTACGTAGTCAATAGTAGGTTATTCGACTAAATTCAGTAAGAGTTATTATGACCTAAAAGGGTTAACGTAATTCTCCCATCACGCCTTTACCTAGCCGTAAGTTATAACCAACAAGTTAAGCAATTGTAGTCATTTAATAAGTTAGTTTAATTTGTAAATTGTACCTTATCTTAAGCTGGCTGTGAACATAGTGATTAGTTGGGTTGAATCTAAGCGTTAATAAAAGTTGCAATATATTTAACTAAATATATTTAACTAAATCCTTCTTCCGGAATCATAAGCGGTGCAAACGTTTGGTCATATCAAATATCCAGGGCGCACGTTTGCCGCAACTTAATTTATTTATCTAAATAAAAAATGGACACCAAAGAACTGTCTAGAGATCTACATACTATTGGTTTATGTTATGTTCCATGAAGAAGTATATCAAAAACTACTTTCAGTAAGATTCTTGATCGATTTTGGCGTTAACGTCTTATTATCCACAGTTGATGAGTTTTAAAATAACTCCATCTCTAAAACAAATAAAGTTACAGTAAAACCAGTCAACTAAGGTTTTTATAAGGCATAAAACTGAATTTGAATTATTATGTATATTTAAGTAGACAAAAATAAGCATTTTATAACAGTTGTAAAATGTGTTATGTAGTTATACAACAGATTGAAAATGATATAAGCAGGCAAAACACCACCCGGAAACCTATTTCACAGAAATCATAATCGGAATAAAAATACTGAGTACACTGGTTTATACAAGCAAAACCAGTTTAAACCATTTAAATATACCAAAATATTTTGACATTGTTGAGTTTAAGATTTTGATTTACAAGTACCTAACTTATATTTTAATTGACAATTAGTTTTGGCTGGTTTTTATATATTTTTGAGAATGAGTGAGTGAGAGAGTTTGTTCAATGTTTTTGCACCTTTCGTTTTCTTCAAAAAATTTTGAAAAATCCTACTGACTAAAAACCATCTTCCTTCCTGTTAATATACCTTTTGGGTAAGAGAAGGATTTTAAAATGTTCTTCCAGATGCAAAAGCTATACATGGGTAATCGAGATAATTAGTGGAGTGATAATTGTTATTTATCCACCCGAAGAGCTAAATTATAATTTTGACTGGGAATGAGTTTGGTTCCATCTTTCCTCCTGTCAATAGGTTATGCATCGACCAAGATGAAGCTGGAGGAAGCTCATCGGCAAAGCCGTCTACCATCGTTCGTAAAACAACTTTTATGATGAGATGGGTGCTACCATGTTAGGGTTTAATGAAGGACTACGCTACGTGCAATATCTTCTGATGTCTGCACGAAGCTGCTCCCCATACTGCATGTAAGTGCGTACTGCCAGCTACGTCTGGGTCAGAAAATGTTAATGCAGAAGCATGCGACAACTTCTGCTTATGTAATAAATTAATACTACAAAGTGTTATAATTACGGTATTAATGGACATTTTCCAACATTTATGTATACAATAAATAATACAATAAGTTTCAGGAGTATAAATCAACACCCGTTTTCAAGTAATCTACCCTAAGAACAAAAAGTGTGGAACAACAATATAACCTAATTGCCTAGGGTATGGTTTTAAACTAAAACTGTAAACTAAGAAAAGAACTCAGGCCTAAAGCTAGCATTTAAGGGATGTGGATCAAGGGAAAGTGTTCTACAGCAGTTTCTAGGCAGTTTCGGATGGCGTGTATCCGATTAGTAGACCCATCACTCTCGCCGACCAATGGCTGGACGAGCTACTTGTCACTCATATCAACATGCCTAGTATGCTACTACGAATTCTTACAAATTATAGAATTGTTTTGTTACGATTATATTATCGGCATGTAAATGAAATTACAAGAAAAATAAGTTCAAACTCGACCATATTACTGCAAAGTAAGGAAAAACTACAATTATAGAAACATATAATATTTTACATTTTATTGATGAATATATATATATATATACTGTATATTGTAAACGTCTTAAATAAATAGCGAGTTTTTGAAACATTATCCAGACCTATATATTGTTTAACCTTTTATCCAAGCGAGTTATTGCATCTTCAACAAGATTTACAATATTTATAAAATCCACCAAAATGGCCACATCTTCCTCGGTTAGTCACATCGGCCTTTCATACATCTGATTGTAAATGAGTCAATGGATAATTACAATGATTAATGGAAAACGATTAGTGGCATATAAACCTCCATCTTTAAAACCAATTCACAAATCCAAATTCTGCCATTATTAGCTAAATCTAGTAACCGACCCGGCTGTGGTGTTTTAGTTACTTCATTTCGATAGTATTTTTGGTAAATAATATTATCAAGGAGCTGTATTGTAGTACTGTTTTTACTATGAGTGCGCCGAAAAATGTCAAATTCTGCACACACTAGCCAGGACGATTATAGTTTCGCTCTTAAGTTACTTCAAGAAATTGAAGAAGAATGGTGGTACTCTTATTGACGTGAGAAACGTCTTACAACGGGAATCGGATGAAATTTCTCCCAAGACAGTGCAACAGATCAAATCAGAAATGATGCAAGTTAAAGAAGTCAAAGGACATAACTACGTTGAAGATTCTGTAAACATGGAAGGCGGAGATGACACAACGCTTGCCCCAGTTGCTGATAAAGAGAGTCTCATCATTCGAACTCCGAAAAGTTGTAGAATCAAGAGGAAGAGGACAGTAACGGAAGTTCATTCGTTTGACAAAGGAGCAAGTTGTCGGCATGTTCTGAACTATTACAAGCGAAAAGAAGTTCCCACTTTAGGAAAAATATGAGTTTATCTGCTTGAGGAGGAAGATCATCTCTGTAAAATATATTGAATGATTTGGGATTTCGTTATTAAAACTAAACAACAGAAAAGTTCTTATGGAAAAACCGTCATCTGCCTTACTACGGTGTCGATTTTTCATTAAGTACTGTGTATTTCTGGAAGTGACCTGGTTAATGTAGAATGTAGCAAAAGACAGAGGATGGACAGACGACACAGTTGTGTGCTACTGGCGCCTCTGTTGGCAAAAAAACGACTTAATGTTTGTCATGCTGGTGGATCTAATAGCTCGATAAATACTCCACCAACTTCTGTTTGAATCAAAGAAAACTGGAGACTATTACTTGGAGATAAATTTTAATGTGTTCGAAAAGTGGTTTTTTGATCACTTCTACCTCGGTCTACGATTGTTAAGGACAACGCTTAATCCCGTTTAAGAGGAAACGATAAAGCTCCAAATTCATCTTCCAGCAAAGCAACAATGGTAAGTGGCTGCAGAAGAGAAAGATTTCGCTCAAGGGGGATCTGCGAAAACCTGAGCAATATGAACTTGTCCGACTACACAAACCACGTCATTGATGTAGAGGCTGTGAACAGGGGATTCAAGATCAACCGCCTACCACCATATCACTGCCAATATAACTCCATTGAAATGGTGTGGTCAATCCTGAAGGACTATGTCAAGAAACGATAGACAACGTTCAAGCTCAAAGATGTACAGAAACTATTCATGGAGTCGATAGGCAATTGTATGAGAGAAAATTGGGACAAATAATTATGTGGAACATGTGGAAAAAATCAAGGGAGAAGACTGGAATAGTGAAGGCCTAGATGAGTCGAATGTACAACAGTTCATCATCAACTTGTCACCAAATATCAACTGGAGCAGTGACGAATGGAGCATAGACGAAGATGAGAACATGGGGCTGTGCCCCCTTGGAATAACACCCTGATCTTTTCAAAAATAAGTCAAAAATGAAAAAACACTTTTTTTTAAATTTTGTAAAAAACTGAAAATAGCTATTGTTCTGACAGAGTAACTCTTAAAAAGAAAACACAAAACATTTTAATTGCGCCCTTTGGCAGTCTCAAGCCTGCAAAACAAGCTTAAAAAAGCTTTGAAAAGAAGAGAGGAGGTTTTTTAAATATATTTATAGGTATTTTTTACTTTGCAGTAATATGATCGAGTTTGGACTTATTTTTCTTGTAATTTTATTTACATGCCAATAATATAATGGTAACAAAATAAATCTAAAATTTGTATAAAATCATAGTAGGCGTCTTTCTATGAGTGACATGTAGCTCGCCCAGCCATTGTGATTTAAGCGAAAAAATAAAGCCTTATTAAAAGTAGAATAACTTTCATTTCTGATTTTTAATTCAATTTATTTAAACCGTAATATTATTTACGTACGATTTTACACATGGGTCATTCATTTTTCGTAACATTTAGGCCTAAATACAATAAGTTTGGCCGATTTTTAGTGGATTGAATAATTCACTAGTAATATTCGGAATTTGTCTTGGACAACAGATAAGAAAGTTTGATTAATTAACTATTATGTTATCATAATATATATATATATATATATATATATATATATATATATATATATATATATATACAAAGAAAGTTACTTGATAATTCATATAATCAATATAGAGTCATTTAAGATATATATATTTATTAGGTTCAATGAGATCAAAAAAGCTTTTGTTTATTTATGTCTGTCTGTTGTAGGTATAGTAGAACATTCAATTACTTTTGTAAGTTTGTTCGTTATGGTTTAACTCATTTGATGATTTTAATGAATTTAAAGTAGAAAGTAATACTTTTTAATCCAAGTTTTCAGTATTTAGTTTTCAATATTCAAAATGGCGTATTATAAAGTAAATTAATAAAAAAAACCCCGTATCTAAAAAATGTGCAATTAGTAAGTAACTTGTATTTTAATTAGTTCAAATATATCTCCAATTGTTTACCGAAGTCAAGAAAACCTTGAAAGTTTCAGTTTTCTTATGAAGTTTTATTATTACAGTAATAAATTAACGTTAATTATCTTTTAAAACAAACATTTAGTATTTTGGTATACAAAAACATCTGATATTATACTGGGTGATAAAAAAGTATGAACCAAATATAATGATAATATTTTTATTACCAAAAATATTAATAGTATTTACCCTGATTTAGTTGGAAATTATACCAATCACCGCAATCAGTTAATGGTGACTGGTTCGTTAGTAAGAATGAACAAAAGTAATTAAGCAGTCAGTTTGGTACGAATTAAATCATGTTATGCCACTTATGTTGTTGGTGGTTACAATGTCTTATGACTCCTGTCAGAAACCAATGAAAGCACAACAAACAATCAGAATAACAATTGTTAAGATTTTTTACAAAACTTTGAACATGGGTTCTAGTTCTGTAGTACTCTGTTGCATTATTTCCACTTTCTATACAAAAAGATCTTAGCACTTTGAAAACAAAAAGATGGGGAAACGATGATGTTAGTTAGTCTATTGTTAAAAGAAATAATTCGAATAAAATAGTGTTGAGTTGAGAGAAAAAGGCTTTTTAGTTTTGACTGTTGCTCCACCTCAACGTTCTATGTAACATTGTAATCAGGTATTAATTAAACCATAAGTATTGATTGTATTCATTCAAAGGATATTAAAATTTCCGAATACTTTTTCTTAATTCAAGTGTAATATTGTTTTTATGCGATTTCCATGACAGTTTGTTATCCAGCGTGATACCTAAATACAGGGTGTCACTTTAGTAAGTAGACAACCTATATAATTTTCTTTTTATGGATTATATGAACCTGCGGTGTGTGGCTTTTATATTTTGAATGTCTGGGACACCTATTTAACTGCTGTTATTTAGTACCCCCCCTTCCAAATGTCGTGCAGTTCAATTGAAGTTAACATAAAAAAATGGGAAATTTGTTTCTTAAATTACTTAGAACACTGCCGTTGTACAACCTCATTTCTTTCTAATTTGGTATGTTTTTTTGCCGTCATTTCTAAACAAGGTGAGATTTTGTAACTATATTTCCACCAATCATCTTCTTTTCCATAGATATTTAAAATGACGTGTCACTCGACCCCCTTTACCATTTGAAAATTTCAATTTACTTCCAATTTCGCCCCCTTTAGAAAGGGGGGTATTAAATAACAGCAGTTGAATAGGTGTCCCAGACATTCAAAATGTAAAAACCACATGCCGATGGTTCATATAATCAATACAAAGAAAATTATAGAGGGTGTCTACTAACTAAAGTGACACCCTGTATATAATTTCAATGGATTTTTCAAGAGCTGGAAAGACAGGAACTGCATATCTAACACTCTTCTAGATGGTGAAAGATATTGTCACGGTATTTCTATTCTTGGTAATCAAAGTTATCGATCTTAAATCTTTAACTAGAGCTTAAAGTTAAGTTATGTATCTTAGTTTTCGCAGCTTTCAAAACCGTACAATTTGACACGCACCACTGACTCAGTAATCTTGAATCAAAGTTAATATTGTTTTGATTCTTTTCCAAATATTCTCTACTTACTGCAGAGTAGTGTCGTCATCAAATGCTAAAAATATTGCACTGAAATATAGCTAAAGAAGGCCATTTCAGGTAATTAAGAATACTAAAATGCTGAACTCAGTGGAACCCCTATTATTACTGTTATTTTATCAAAACGGGAAGACATAATATAGTGTATATAATGATACTTGAAGACTTATCACGTAATCCAGAGTGTTAAATTTAAATTTAAATATATTACGGTTCAGTAATAATTTGATTAAAAATAAAAATTGACCACCGTCTTTAAGCTCGATTTTAATCAAGTAAGATTTACGCTAAGGACGCAATATTATGACTTGTAAAAGAGGTTTGGCTCTTATAACAATTTTGTTTTCAAAAACAATATTCATTGTTTATTTACAATTTAACTACGTTAAATTATTGGTGACGAATTATGTTGGTGGATTGTTATTTTTCACTACAAAATTTGTCCTATGTTTTTGCCTACTATTTATTGGTATACAAACTAATGTTCTTTACCAAAAATGAAACATTTAGAGGTTTGAATTAAAATGTTTTCAAATGTAAAAACGTATGTTTCTTTTAATAAAAACAAAATTTAGAGTTAAAGAATATTATCTTTTAAAGGAATTTCACCTTCTATGAGAAAAACGCTTTATTAAATAAATAGGATTTCCTGTTCTAGAACCAAACTTAAGTTCCTTATCAATAAATATGAAATAAAATCATCCTAAATCAATCATATAAAATAAAATCTGACAGCTGCAATATATGAAATTTTGTTTTTGTTTTTACGATTCAACAACTAAAGAAAGAAAAAAAATCAAGTACATTTATTGGTAATATAGGACTACGTTTTTTGCACAAAACAATACCTACAATGAAAAGTGAGCAACAAGAGGATGAAGGTAGTTTTTTTTTCCAAATCTTAACGTACATTTTTATTTATTTCGGAATTTATTAAAGGAGGATAATATAAAATATTTATATTCCCGATAATTTTATTTTTTTCCATGTTGTTTATTGACGTAAAAACCTCTCGGTGATCATTACCTCATAAAATAAACACTCCTAGCTCTCGATTACTCTTATATCGACAGGATAGGAAAATAACAAGAGCTGGTCAGGAGAGACCCGTTAGGTAAGATAGCGATAGTATTTTAATAGCGAAGGGTCTAACCAAAGACTACTTAAAAAAAAGTCAAAATCCAGCGGCGGTCCTACAAGGATTTCCATGTACATATTGACTATATTTTTTCCATGTTCGTGGAGACCCATCAAAAAATTGTCTGATAAATTCAAATATTTATGAGAGTGTTTCTTACAAGTTCTTGAAAATATATAGTTTTCAGTCATAGAATCTTAGATAAGCTGCAAATAAATAGAAAAAAAAGAACGAAAGAAGTAATATTTATTTCAGCTTCTAATTTTTGTAATGAAGTAATTTTCTTCTTGAGGGTTCAGGATGATTTCTTAAAAACAATATTACTACTTTAAAAATTTTCTAAACGGATTGAATCAAATGATGACTTTTACAATTGTGTTATTACAATTTGTTACTATCCAAATAGAAATTTTAGTTTAAGGGCACATTTTTCTTCATTTGTGTATATTGAGACTAATACACTCTACGTTGGAAGAGCATTGGCGCGTAAAGCCAAAGGTCTCCTTGGTTCGATTCCCAGTCTAGGTCGTATATTTTCACATGAAATATTATTGTAAATTCAATACTTGCTAGTAAAAACGTATAAGCGGAAAAATCAAATAATTAAAAAATCAATAAATACATACGTAAGGGCTGAAAAATGAGTAAAAAATTATTTAAATGTCGCATATGCAAGGTAATTAATTTGGAAACTCAAAATTGCAGCAACTATAGTCAAGTGAGAAGTCTACGCCCTGTACTGGGAAGCGACTAGGATAGCTCAGTTGGTAGAGCATTGGCGCGTAAAGCCAAAGATCCTGGGTTCGATTCCCAGTTTATGTGGTATATTTTTCACTTGAAATATTATTGTAATACACGTCGCTTAGAGTGTACGAATTAACTCTCATTGTTGAGTAATAAACTTTGAACATAATAGAAAAAAAACACCAATAGCTTTAATAGCCTAGGACCTTGCTTGGAAATTGAAACTTTTAAGTATAACTCAATAAAAACCTAGGTATATAACGAGGCGTATACATTCAAGACTAATAATATCCTTATTATAACTTATACGGTACAACCCTTATAATAATAATAATAATAATAATTTTTACTTAGATCTGACAGTTGAAGTTTATGTATTCTTGGACTGTGTGTTATAATTTTTGAGTGAAAAATTGTTTTAAAGTTTTTAAATTTGTGATGTTACCTTCTTTGTTTTAAGTGATTTGGTATCTGGTGTATTTTTGGGAAAGAAAATTCATTTGCATTTAATTTCCCCCACGGTTTCAGGAGGATTAATTTAATCGAAAATGTTGTGTTTTATGTATTTTTATTGAATTTTCGTACGTTAGTTTAAATTCATTAGTTTTCTACATACAATTTATAATATCAGGTCGTTGTCGGTCTAAATTACAGACGACGGATAGACGGCGTGTCAAAAATCACGAAATGTGAAAATCAATCAAATTAGAGATCGAAATTGTTGAATATTATCAAACTCACACCTATTATTTAACTTCAAGTGGATAAGTTAAAACACAGCTGAAAATCTGTTATCTCAAAATTAGTTTAAATGAAATAAATCATAAATAAATATAATATAAGCAATTTTGTGCGTCATGACAATCATAAAGTTTAATTTATGAATATTCTGCCTACGTCAAATAAATTCAACAAAAACCCAAGTTGACGCAGATAATAGTAAACAATCGAACCAAGGCTAGATTTTAAAGTAAACATTTGAACTCTCCCAAGTTAATTTTGAGTTTAAAAAAAAAACCTTAAAACAACAATGCTTATTTTAGGTCATGGACGATCTCAAATACGTAACACTGTTTGTGACTCAAAATAAAATCATTTGTGGGCGAAAATATCCCCTCAATGTTCATTTTGAAAAAAAATATAAAATATTCCCAACTAAATAGTGTAAAAATACTGCACAAATTTTCTCACTCACCCATACCCAAAATGAATTGAAAATTAACCAAAATTAATCATCACCAAAAATATCAGTTCAGTTGTTGTCAATAAGAAAGTTAAAATGAACCATCAACTCCGTCTTGTGTGGTTTTTTAAGTGAAATTTTAGGAAAATATATTTACATAACTTGGTTCAGTTTAATAGGCCACAAGCTAAGTCGTATTTGATTAAAATCAACCTTTTAGTGATTGGTTCTTTTATTTTTACAAATTATTTTTAACTAAAAATTCTTTTGTGATTTCACACGAGGTTTAGTTATGAATCTTTTCATTTCAATAATGTTTTACTGAAATCAGTAGAGTTGGTTTTGAGAAATTACGTAATTAAAACTGACCAATGACAGATTTTTGTGGTCTTTCATCTATACTTCACGACGAACCGCCATATTTTGGAGATATGACAACCAATGAGATTTATTTAGGTACTTAGAGGCTCACGCGGGTCAAATTTGATGAAAATCGTTAAAGAATATTTTGAGAAATTCTGGAAATTTGTGTATTTCCATTACGGTAGCTACCCATAAATTTTGAGTTAACAAGATGAAAAAAAAAAGTTATGAGATATGAGATATGGTCAAATGTACACACATACATTTATATGGTACATTTATACTGATATGGTATAATTTAATTTAATAAACTTCAATTTTACAGATTGTTACTATTATTATTTATTAAATATACTTTCATTACTTGGGTTATTTTAAAATAGACTTTCATTTGGTAAAATTTAAGTTTCATCAGATTTCTTAGTGTTTTACCAACACTATATACTTCATGGTATTAAACTTATGTAGATACTTTAACGTTTTTGAGTAATGCAGTAACTCCTTGTCCCAGTTTTGATTACAGTATCTAGACCGAGAATTCAAAGTCTCTAGAATACGAATGAACTCCTCTACTTGCGGACATATGTGGCAAGAAATTTTCAAAATCTGTATTTATTTTAAAACTTGATAATGGTTGAAAGTTTAGACTCAAGTATATATAAGTGTTTGAAAGTTTGGACTTATAGTATTGGACAAACACCAAACACTCCAAATTGTTTTAAAAAAATCTAAAATTGGGCATATAGGGTGACATTAGAAGATTAAAATTAAACCCATTCTCTTAATATATATTTATTTAATTTTGGGGGTCCCACATAACAAACTGTGGTAAATAGATATTTTAGGGAATATAAAAAGAAATTAAAATATTTTGGCTACCTAGACTTCATCAGATAGTTTATATAAAGTAATTTGAACATGGGAAAAATTACAAACGTTTTCGGCTACAAAACATCATCAGATACTTTTAAAGTTCCATATTTGTGCGTAAAATAACCATTTTCATAATACGATATATATGTTGCTTAAAAAAAGATTATATTTTGTATATCAAAATTAGAAAAGTTGAAACTGTGTTAAATGATCAAAATCTGCTTACCTTGAAATATAGATAAAATATGTTTTGTAAAACAGAAAACAGTTTATATACTGGTATAAAACTAAATACATATGTAACAATGTGAGAAACTAAGAGAGTCTATATTTTGATAAAACATTAGTGGAAAACAAACAGTTATAAAGTTAAATGGATATGTAACCACTATGAGAAGTCTTGGACATCATTAGTTTCTAAAAATCTAAATATGCATTTTTTTTAAACAATTCATTGAAAAACTTGAAATTATGCCCAAAATATGAGTTTATTTTTATTTTTGCCTAGACTCATAAAAGTTTCAACTATGTGTTTAAGGTTGAATAGGATATGCTAATATTGAAAAGTTTGAAAAAGTCTTAAAACAAAAACCCACGTTCTAAAATAACAATTTGGAAATTTATTCTCCTTCAGTCCTTTTAAATATGTAATATGATTTGTTTAATAAATATTGACTCTTTGAAAATATATAAAAAAATTAGTAAACCAACAATCTTGAAATTTTAACATATTAAGAGTAACATGCTGACAATGCAGTTTTTATATTTATACTAGAACTTTTAATTCTAATTTCTTATATGTTTATTAATAAAAAATATTGATCTAGATAATAATGTCCTTTAAACATGTTTTTAACCAATATTTTGCCACAAATTTTTATTTAATAGTACAGAAGTCTATAAAAGAGTATAAAATATTAGTAAGAGAGATGTGAACTTCAGATAAAGAAGTTTTCTGTATAGTTAAAATATAACACCAATAACAACAATGTGATAACCCCAAATTTGACTTTTTTAAGTTTATAAGCTTAACATGTTTAATAGTGGGACAATTTAGTTGTTTGGAATGGTGAGTGTTAATAAAACTTTTAGTTACCCAATTTTAATTTACCTTGTTTACTTAATTTGAATAAATAGGAAGAGATTTGACGTTGTAACATATAAGAACACTTACTGTGTTAACTAAATCTACATTACTTTAGGAATACTGTTGAATAGTTTACACATTACTGTAAACGGGAACAATGTTAAATGTATTCTCAAACATATTGAATGTATTTAAAATACTGTAATCGTTAAAACAATGTCAAATTAGATCACGAACTATATCTCGTTCTTGATTAACACATATTTAATTTTTGTGGCTGTTTTTTTTTTTTTTTTTTTTTTCTTCTAAAGTATCGAAGAATCCTCTCCTCTCCTTTCTGTGTGTAAGTTAATAACTAAAGTATTAATATGATGAGTTTATATTAATCATCGATTATAACTTCACACACATACACACAGACATAATAGAAGTTAGTCATCTTTCAAAAAATGATTATATAAACATTGACAAAAATAATAAGCAGGTATAATTAATGAAACTGCTCACAAAAGGATATTCCTTATCAGTAACACCATTTTACATTCCCTAGAATGTGTTTTTGACATTTCTAATCTTTTAAATTCTCAGGATATATGATAGTCACAGTTGTTAATTTACGAATATTCCCCGCCAAAACTAAGCTTTTTTTCATGTTGTCACAATTATTCTGTTAAACGTATAAATTAACTGATTACGAAGGTAAATAATCTTAGCGATAAACTGAAATATAAATTTTGGTTGTCAGAATCCTTTTTTAAGGGAGAAAATTTAATAAATCTGTTGGCATTATAAAAGTATATCTGAATAGTTTGATTGTTTTGGAAGTAAGAACGATAGTGGAAGCTTCAACATGAAATTGTTTATCATTGTGTTAAGTTTTGTTGGCTTAATACAGGTAAGTTAAATTATATTTATAACTTATATTTTAAATATTTGTTTCTGTAGTTTTGCATGAATACTATTCTATATTATTTGTTATTGTTTTTCTTTAAAAAAGAAAGACTTTCAGCGTGTTTTATCTGTGTAAACCAAAAATATTACATGAAATGACAATTAATCTGCAGAGCTCATATGTTGGCTAACAGTTAAAATAAGTATTTATTCACACTTTTGTAACAATGGTTTATTATTTTTACAATTGTAATTTAAAAAAATATTATCTACAACTGTATAAAATAAATACAATGAATTGGGAACAAATTAACTTTGCAGATGTTCAAATTGATGGTCATTTTAATTTATTCAATCTTTTGGTCTCTTTGGTATATAAAAATAAAATTTTATCTTAAACGAAAATATTTGTTAATATCGATTTCATGAATAATTGTTGTCAGAGATGAATTGTTTCATGTCGGCTTCCTAGAATAAACATTCCCCTTGCAAAATCTCAACAAGAAAATTTCATTGGTTGTCAATCAGGTGATCGTAAAGGCCAATTGATGGGACTACGACTACCCATAAGTTTACTGAAACAGAAAACTCCCGATACAGTAAATCTTGGACACAATTGTTGTAGTGGTTTGGGGTGGGGGCGTCTAATTGAAAGGTAACATCCACAACGTTGTGAACAGTGTTCTCCAACAAGTTTTTTTACACCTTAATATTCACCACAACATAAAAAAATACTACTTTTTTAGCAGTTGTAAATTACATATTGGTATAGTGGTTGAGTTACATTTGGATTCTTTCCCAATTACTGCGAGCGTTTTTAGCGTTCGCACAGTTCCGGACTCATTCAGGATCAATTGTATTACTCAAAACTTGAGAATCCTTGAACAAACTAAGTTGTAATACGGTTAGGGAAAAGATCAATCGTCGATAATGAACAAACAAAACCAGCTGTTCAACTTAATTGTTCAAGAACATAACATGAGGATGGCGACTTTGTTGTTGAAACGAGGTTGATTATTTTATTTATTTTTTATTATTATTTATTTACAATTGCAATTAGTTAACAACTAACTAGCAATATTTCTCTGATGTAACTGGCTGTGTGGTGAAAAAAACGTCCAGAGTCGCCCTTCACAATGCAACTACACTTCGATCACGTGTATCAATCCTGCACCAAGTCAACAGGTTTCTTTCTCTTCAGCCTCCGCACCTGTGGGACGTTGCTGACCGAACGTCCAACCTCTACGTTTTGATGATCACGGAGTCTGGTTACATGCCTTCCAGCATACTTTTGTATCTCTTCGTGCACCAATGGCATCTTCAAATCTCGATGGATATCTCTATTGCGGACATACCATGGTGCTTTGCCAATACTGCCAAGCACTTTATTTTGAAATGTCTGAATTACTTGGATGTTACTTTTTTTTCGTCCAGATGGGTTTTAAGATTCGCCTATATAAAATCAATTTATTATGTACGGGCAATTCAGAGTTCCCACCAATAAGCCAGTACATTTGTCTGAACTTCATTCCTAGTTGTTCACGTTTCTTTTTTACGTGTGACTTCCAACGAAGTTAAGCATCCAGAGTCATCCCTAAATACTTTGCCTCGTTTGCATGTGGAACAGTTTTCCCATTAATTATCACTGGCTGACACACACAGTGCTTGTTAGTAAAGTTACCATGAGTAGACTTATCCTCATTCAGTTTAATGCGCCATTTCCTAGTCCAGTTAACGCTATCGATAGCTGATTGCAACTTGCCAGTAGCTGTTTTCCATATCTTGTCCAGTAGCAAGCAGGGCAGTGTCGTCCGCGAATGTGGCTGTCAAAACACCATCATTCTTTGGGATATCACTTGTGTATAGCAAATAAAGAGTAGGCCCAAGGACACTACCCTCAGGGACTCCAGCAACAACACTTCTTAATGCAGAATATTCTTCACCATGTTTTACTCTGAAATATCTGTCAGATGTATATGATTTTAGAATCTCGCTCATTTGTCTCGGTAAACAGTTATCAAGCTTATTTTCCAAGCCCTCGTGCCACACTCTATCAAAAGCTTGAGCCACATCCAAAAATATAGTCGCACATATTGTTTTCTCTTGTAATGATCTCTCTATGACATCAGTTATGCGATACTTTGATTAAGTAAAAGAAACTTTTGTGAGATCTTATGTTAGAATTTTATTCTTTCTAACATATGATGACATAACACTGATCCATTAGGTTAAACTGTTAGCTTACATGTGCGCACCCGTGTACATCAATTACTTTATTATTCAGCTATGATGTCACTCTAAAAAAAAAAAAAAAACCGTCTTATAGCTCATCTTGGAATTTTAAGTACAAAATGACCATTTTGTTTGAATTGAGAATAGGAAACCGACCATTCTGGAGTCGAGTTTGTGGTGTTCCATTTATTCTTTAGTCAATAATTAATGTGATGTAGCGTATATGTTTTTAACAATGGCAACACCGACATGTGATACAATTAAATGTTCACTGATCTAACTTATTGGAATGATTAGATACTATTTTTTGTTCACTGGAAATTTTCGATTTGTATAAGAGTGATATTTTATGCTATATTAAATTTAATAATACCAATAATAATGTGGGAGTGAAATTACCACCACTAGAGATTTAAAGCGCCCCCCATAGCCGAAATAGAATGCACATGAATGGAATAAAGGTTAGATATCTCATATAAATTAATCGGCAACACTACCAAACGTCTAACCTGTTGAGCATTACCACACTGCAATCCACTAATAAATGGTGCGAGGTCCCCCTCTGGGAGAATCTGCAGGTCCAATATTTTCTATTCCGATACTTCTGAGGCGTTTCCTTAATCAACAACGCTCCTATAGAAGTACTGTCAGAGTAATTATAATAATTATCCGCAGTTTCTTAAGCCTGTATAAGTACTATCTTAGTCCTACCTCACTCAGGTTTCAGTGGGTCGTCTATTCCGCCAGATTGTTCTAGTAATGCGCGGGTTATGTCCTGACCTGCATTTAGCTGTTTGATAGGTGGTTCTCCTATCAGGAGTGCTATTTCTCCTGCGTGGACTATTTGGTTGTCGAAGAAATCTCAAAGAAGCAAAGGACTCACCATGATGATAGTCATCACGCACGACATGCTCCATTTTATCAGCACTTTGAGCTGCGATTACATCGTCTACATTTTTATTATATCTCATTTCTCTCAAATATAAGTTATAACAAAATATAAGTGATAGAAGACATAGTAGGTGAGAGTTCAAGTGAAAAAGGGCTGATTGAATAGTTCAAGAAAGATAAACCTGAATTTGGGTTGAAAATAGTCCAGCTCACGGAAAAGTCCTCGGAACAACATAAAGAGTAGGGATTTAAGGAGGCTTTTTGTTCGAAAACCCATACACCATATTTTAGTAAATACTCTTTGTCCGTTTTGCTCTGATTTGGGAGTTCTACGAATATTCAATATGTTTACAAAGCTGTCATATTGCTTGGTCTACTTCAAAATAGAAACATATTTTACATTTCCAAAAAAATACTCGTTACAAATAATGTTGTTATATAACACCCATTATGAGACAACATTTATTTTGCTTTAAACTCTTCATTATTGATATCTAAAATTCGACGAAAAACTAAAACAAAATTATTAAAATCATAATATGAGTATCAGAAATAAGAACAAATCAGCAATCTAAATGTAGTAGATTTTGTTCTTCGTTCGTTTTCCCAACATTAGTCAAGTCTTACAGTTAGTTTAAGAATTGTTTTAAAAGTAGTATATAATTAAACTTTTATTTTTTTTTTAAATTTTCGTTGTTTAAAGCCAAAAAACTTCTCAATCTTCGATTGGAAAAAGAAGAAAATTCATAAAATATAGACTCCTAAATTGAAGATTATTATATTAACGTTAAGAATCGTTCAAAAGAGAACTGATAAAAAAGATGAAAAAGAGAGATCCAACTCAATATTACGAGGGGAAAAGTGTAGATATAGCTACACAGTGGGTACGATGTAGAGTGTAATACTAATTAATATCTTTAAAATTTTTGTTTTAATATATCTTTATTCTATTGTGTTTCTACAATTTGTTTAATTTATTTTCAGTGCCAGAAGAAACTTATCGTAGTTCCAGACACAAGTAGTGTAGACATCCTCGTACAAACATCTAGCAAAACCATTGCAGATTTTTCTTCTTCAGTCGACGCTCTTCAAACTAGTATTGATGTAACTCTCAGAGCAACTGAAGAAACTAAGGTTAAAACACAGAATATTCCTTTAAATGCAAAAGCTAAACTAAATGTCGCCATTGAAGATATTGCAGACACAGCTAGAGATATAGAAAATCTAACAGGATCTTCTAAAGCAAAATGTAGTGAAGAGGCTAACAAATCTGCAAGTTCTTTACAGTCAAGTAGCATTGATAGTATAAATAGATGCGTTAAAAAATTAACAGATCTTGACAATACTATATCAGTAATTGCTGCGATTAAACAAGACTTGGCCAATTACCGTTTAAACTCATCATATGATAGTCTCAAAGCATGCGTACCAAAAACATCAACAAGTTTTAACTTTTTTGATACTATTAAAATTAAAAAGTGTTTATCTACAGCTGTATCGAATTATAAAAATTTCGTTACTGAAAAAACATCTGTAATAAATTCAATAAACGAATACGTTAAAAATTTAACGAGTAACGGTATAACAGTTATAAACAGTTGTCTTGATACCACTAGTGGTAGTACGAATTCATCTGCAGAAAATATAACAAATACATTGATAAAATGTGCGGATATTATTCCACAGTTTTTATCAAACGTTTCGAATACAATTTCGAATGTAAAAGAAACTTTGTCTAACTTTGTAGAAGGTAATCTAACTCGTATCTCAACTTCAACAAATGATTCTTTAGCTGTTATCAATTCACTGAACGAAGACGCGAAGAACAAACTAGTCGTATTTAAAGAATATATAACGGACGCTATAGATAACTTGGCACCATACCAAACCGCTAAATTTGTCGATACTGAAGCTGTTAAAGGAAACATATTCTCGGTAATTGAAAAACAAATTTTAGAACGATCATCTTCTGTTTTGGAAGAACAATCTAAGTTAAGAAATGAAGCGTGGAATCTTCTTCAGGAATTTAATACAATTTCATCCCAAGCATCACAAGATAAATTAGATGATTGTCAATATCCCGCTAGTAAATCTAGTATTGTAATTGTTGATTGTCTTATTCAAATATCTAGGTCTTATTCTGAAGGTATTAACAAGTTGAGCGGTCTTGTAAACAATCTAGTCGAACGTTATAGTCAAAATAGCGATGATGTTACGAATTTGATTAGTTTTATAAAGAATAAAATTGAGAAGTTATCAGTCACCAGTGAGGATACAGCAGAATTTCTTTACGATAAATCTGGAATTAGTCTAAATACTTTAGTGAAAGATAAGCTAGAGACATTGTTATCACCACTGAAAAATGTTATTATGTCACAGATTGAAGATAAATTCCAACAACTTTTGATTGAATACAATAAAATAGACGCCTACATTGAGGAAGTAAAGAATGCTGTACCAGCAAGTGTCCAAAGTACTGGTCAACCAATTAGAGAAGCTATTGAATTACTTGCAATCATAAATCCATCAAAAGATTATGGATTCCTGTATAACAAATCTTTAAATGTTATCGCTGACGCAGAATCAAAAGTGTACAAAGTAATAGACGAAAATTTGGTACAAATAAGCAATAATTTATTTACTAATGTTGGAACATTAAATGACAACTATAGTGGCAGAATACAACAATTCAACACCACTGGATACGAATGTATAACTGCCAACGATACGTACTTTACTTGTGTTGCATCGTGTTTGAAAGCTCTAGCCAAAGACAGTTCTGAATTCTTCCAAATAAGCAATGGAGAAGTGAATAGTTTATTAGCAGAAGCAAAGAACTTAACAATTTCAGCTGACGTTACAATTAAACTTGCAACTAAAGATATCGTTCAAGTTGCTACTAACGAATCAATAAAACAATCTGGTAGAGCGTTCAGAGATTCCAATATGACAATTGAAGAGTATTTCGCTCTTGTTGGCAAAGAAATTAAAATATTCAACGGTACTTTATCACCACAACTGATGGAAATTGGTAATAATATTTTAGACAACGCAGCTAAGGTATACGATAGACAATTTGCAACTCTTCAAGCAGCAAGACCGTTAATTAACGCTATCGTAGATAAAGTCAACACCGCAGTTGATGATGTTATACTAATCTACCCTAGTGCTCCTATCAATAACAAAACAATTGTAACTTTAGCGAATGCAGCATTTGAAAAGATCTATAAAACATTCACAGTGGTAACGTCACCTGCAAGTAATCTAACAGAAGTTGCGAATAACCTAAAACAACAAGTACTAGACGTATTTAACTCTGTATCGGAACAATCATTAAAAACAAAATGTTATGATGTTTATCCGTTATTAGAAGATGCTATTACTTGTTTAAGTAAGACTTTAAACAATATGACAGCTGAAATCAACAGACTCACTGAAACGTTATATACTGTACGTGATGATGCACAGAATGTAAGAAACGACGCCCGCGAAACTTTAAATGAAAATAGAACTGCTGAGATACAAAAACTTCAAGCGGAATCAATCGATATCGCCAATTCTTACTACTTACATTACAGTGTAAATTATGACACTATATATAGTAAAGTTATACAGTCAATACGAGGTGCTTTAAACCCAATTCAAAGATCTTTACAGTACAATATTAACTTTTTAAACACTGCTATAATTCAACTACCACAAAAGGAAGAAAGAGCGAGATACGAAATCACCAGGAACTTGTCTTCAGCTACCAGTTTCTTAATTAACGCTGTGAATATGGTACGTTACCAATCAAACCCGAAATTACTCGGAAACCAATTAGAATTATACAACAACTTAACAGACAACTACACAAGAATAATAGAACCGTACATTCCAAAATATAAATCTGATTTAGATTATTATACAGATCTTTTTAAAAATTACACAGCACAGTATAATGCACTAATACAACTCGGTTCGCCAGAAAATATAAACGCAAGTTGTTTTAAATCAGAACCACTATACGTGTACAGTCCTTGTGTACGCAAAATAGGCAACACATTTGTTGAAAATCTTCAAAAATTTTACAAATTATCACAACAAACGGAAACCAATACTAGCAACTTCTTATACGGAACTGAAGATACTCTTAAGAATTTATTAAACGGCATTGTTAATACAGTTTCAAGTTACAATTTACAATTATCTAAACCGATTGCAGAACAACTCTACCATACCGGCGGATTCACAGTTGAGTCAATATTTAGGATCGGAGTTAACACAAATAACAGAACATTTTACTCAATCTATCCATCAATTCAGAAATTAGCATCTGATAACAAGAAAATAGTCGATAATATTTCAAAAATAAACTTCAATAATGTATTCCCTGTTCAGAATAAACTTGAACAATATGTAAATTCTATTACATCTGCTTTTAAAAGAGCTATCGCGATGAGTGATGGTCTAACAATGGAAAACGAAGGAGCAAAGGCACAAACTTATGCTGATGAATTGGCTAAAAGGTATAAAAATTTCACAGACAGTCTTGTTGCCAAAGCAATTGATCTTGGTAATAAAACTAACGCCGAGTTAGCTATAGCAGCATCTTTTGAAGACACGGCTTCCATGAAATATCTCAACAATTCTTGCCCAGTGTACGGAAATCCTTACCCAATGTCAGATGCTAATGTCTGTTCTAACGGTATAACTTGGACTAATAGTGTTAATACAAGAAATAAATTGAATTTAATCACTGGATATAACAATGAGTTACTGGCTCTTAATAATACTGCAGCGTCGTCTGCACTTGAATTTGGAAATAAATTGTCAGAAGAATTTGCAGCGTATTCTCAACCGATAATTGAAAAACTTTACCAATGGGCAGGACTTTGAAGTTTTTAAAAATCAATTATTGAAATGAATATTTTGTTAAGTTTACATGAAAATTCTTAAGTTTTATTTGTCTTAAGGTTTATTGTATATTTATTTTTATTTCAAAGTACATGTTGTTATTAAAATATTTTTGAACTAAAATTGTGTCTATGTATGCCCTAAAAACAGTTAATAACTAAGCGTTAAAACCATTACTGATTTCAAAATTAATAGAATCATTTTGAACTTTTTCTCTATAGAATGTGTTTAAAAGTTTTAATATTAAATAAGATTGACATTTTAAAGTATTTACAAATGGCGTCTTTAAAAATGAATATAAGGTTTCCTGATAGTTTTAAACGTTTCTACAAAGTTTAATTTTAACCTCTCCACATATACAAAATAGGGGAAAGTTATGTAATAGGTCCAAGTATTAATGTACAAATGATAAATGTACAAATTCCAGCATATTATGTAGTCCCTGTATACCCCTAACAATTCTCGTTTAGCTACATCTTCCTGTTTCTTAGAACGATTTCAAATACTATTTCTCACACTAACTTCATTCAAAATTACTACAGGCTGTTTTGACCTTAAGGATCCTTCACTATTCTATCTGTGTGTCCTACAGCTTCTTCAAGTCACCTCACACACTTATTCAAATGGAATATTTCTCCCTCTATCTTTTCTAAAGTTAGTTTTCTTTAAATACTTATATATTCTTTTTTCAAATTTGGGAAGGGTTAATGATGCCTGTAAAGTAACTAATGCGTGTTACTATTTCAAATACTTCCTTGTGTAGCCATATTCATATTTAACAAATACATCAAGAGAGAGTCCACAATGAGGAAACACATAAGGTAAAGGTTTTATCAACCCTTGTAAAATTAACAGTTCAGATAAAAGTGTTTCAATGATCACAGTGTTATATTTTCCGAGTCTGTGGATCTTTTTTTAATGTTTTCGCTCAAATGAGTATACATTACGACATTTTCCTGCCAATCATAGTGTCTCTCTATGGATGTACTTACACTGAATTTAGCAATATACCAGGTGACATATACTGAATGACAATCATCGGATTATGGAATAGTCACACACCATACAGAAAATTTAATAACGAGATATTAAAATAATTAACTTCAAATAAAATAATATAATTACGAATTAACTTACCTCTACTACAAAAAAGGTAAAATTTAAATCCTATTTAGACTTTTGGAGTTATCCCTCCACTATTCCTTATTTATGAAGAATAATTATAAAGTCACAACTTTTACAGGATTCAGCGCAGATCATGTTTAAGAGTTTACCATGTACAAATATATCTAATCTCTCATTTTTTATATCAGTCTTGTTGTTCCAAACTGCGAGTTATTTCTTCATTTAGCCTACTCCTTCCTTTCTCTCTCAAATTCGTTTTACACTCTCTAATTTTTTCTTTATCTACCAGCGTCCTCCTTCTGTAAGCTGTAGACAGTGTTAAGAAAACGATTGTTTTTTTCACTGTTGATTTGTTCATATATATTTGAAGTTTTTTACAAAATTTTGAGATGTTTGTATATCTTAAATATTTTTCCCCTTCTTGTTAATGGCAAAACACTTCTCGGTCATCGTCGTATTATAAAAATAAGAAGAAGAACATGAATTGAAAACCCTTAGCCCTTGAGTTAAAACAGTTTCATGCTCGGAAGAGAACATGAATTGGTCAACAGAGACCGTATTAATGAAACAATGAAAGAGAGAGAGAGAGAGATCTACCACAAGACAACTAAAACAGTCTAGATCTAGGTAAGTCCTTGGGATTATAGTGAGCCTGAACACTTCGGCGATTCAGGGCAACAATATAAATATATTTAAAAAATCTAAAATATTGAGAGTAATGAAACAAATTTTTTTTTTTAATCCCGACATTTTCTAGGTGTGTAATTACAAAGTAAAACAGTTAGAGTTGAAAAATAAAATAATTGAAAGTGTCATCTAATCTCATATCGAAATATTTTCGTAGCAAATTAAATTCTGTTTTGGTAAAAGGAAAGAAAGTTTTATTGCTTACCCAGTCTACAAAATATAGGGTAGTTTGGTAATCAACATATTTTCTACAAAAATTATCAACATTTGAGAAAACATCAATCATCAAATAGAATTAAATACACAACTATTGACGACACTTTATTTCAACTAAATAACGTTTCAATTAATAAGTCGTCATTTTACTTGTTAGAAGATACGAACTTTCCTCCCACTAAACCGGAAAATACAGGGGTTATTCTAACAGAAATGAAGCAACATGACCACTCTCCAAGTCCAATGTCACCACAATATAAACAGTCGTACAATTTAAGATCATTTTATTCAAATGACATTAGACTTTGCGACGGTATTGGCATATTGTAGTCTTGCTGCTATCTGCCCTTGTCAGATGTGCTATATTACCAAGAAGGTCTTTATACTTGCAACACCTTAAGATCAAGAATTAGACAATTAAACAGTGGATATTGTGAAAAGTTATTGTTTAGATTTGTTTATTGAAGGTTTAATTTATGTAAATAGTAATGATAATCTTTCAATGGTGCATCACCAATGAGTAAGCTGTATAAACTACAATTTGAAACAAATAGAGTGTTATGGTAAGCTGAGTTTAAATCATTTATATATATATATATATATATATATATATATATATATATATATATTCTTCCTAGTTTTTTAAGGGCGAAAACCTCTCGGACATCATTACCTTAAAAAAAATAAAAAGATCATGAAATAAAGACCCCTAATCCTCCAATATTTTTAATTGCGTCAGGGCCGGAGAGGAATTAAGGTTAGTCAAAAGAGACCGCAGAGGAAAGGTGAGGGAGAGGGGGAATTTAATTATTAACTAAATAAAAAAGTTATAGATCCAGCTAACATTATTCTGAATTTTCTAGCTTTTACCCTCTAGTCTGAGAGTTAAGTTTTGTATAACAATTTAATTTGAATATGGAAAGATACAATATTAATTATTATTTACTCCCGATTTAATTTAAAATTTTGAAGTTTAGATTTTTCAAATTTTAAAAGATTTTATATTTTAAAATTCTTGATTTATGCAGTACCTTCTTTTATTTGAGTAATGCAGATCTTTTCTCCCTCCGTTTTCAGATTGTTGTGGTCCCTGAAGAACTCGCCAAGTGATGTCTTCTTCCGGGGAATTTTCAGAAGTCCTGCTTCCTGAGTAACTTCTTGTTGGCAGTGATAACGACAAATATTAATTTAATATTTGCCGGATATCATATTAAAGATGTCTTTTGTAAGGTGAGTCCGGATGTAGTGTTGTCTTCTTCTAAGGGCGACCCTTCTTTTGGTTATTGTAATTAACCTCGAGAAGTACTGAACACTGAAGATTTTCCTTTGCGACGATTTCCTCTTCAGACTTACGAAGAGCGTGTTATCTTCCTGGATGTTAATACGAGACTGTCGAATTGACCTGCTGGAAATCAGTTCGTCAAAATTTTCGCTTTACACTATAGCCAACTCCTACACATTTTATTCTTTCTTTACTTTTCAATTTATTTCCGTTTTTTCATTTTAATTAATATTTTGTTGAACTCCTTCTGGCTTATTTAATTATTCTGTCGTTATCTCCATGGTTTTTGATGCATTTTTCCTTTTATTTTAGTTACATTTAATTATTAGTTTAATTGTAAGCTGCACTAATGTTGGTATATCACCCCTACTACACATGACCAGCGATGTAGACGCGCGACCTTGAAGTTCTCGTCTGAACATGAAATCTGTACTTTTTACTGTCGATTTCTTCAATTCGTCATAACTCTCGTTCGCTTCGTTCGATCTTCTTTCTGATTGTCTCATTTTGAAGCTCCTTTCTTCCTGGTTCTGTTCAAACTTTATTTGAACCTGTGCGACCTTTCTTTCTCTCGTTATGAAGACTTGAAGATTTCGTATTATTATTTATTATTATATATTAATTAATCTACACGATGACATTAATTTTATTTTTGATTTCGAATTTCGAAATTTTAACATGTGTTCTTATGGGATGTTTTCTTGTTAAAACCGGAAAGCTTGGTCATTCCTGTCTGGACAATCTGACCTTGTTTACCCTAGTTACATTAACTTTTCCTATACTTAATCAAATTATTTTTCTAACTTCTACTATTTTAGGCTGATATTAGTGAAATTTTGAATTTTGAAGTTTTCAAAAATCTTCGTTGAGATCGGTTTAAATGAACCGTCGCAGTGTGTATGTGTGTGTGGGGGTGTGGGGGAGGGGTGTGGGGGAGGGGTGTGGGGGAGGGGTGTTGGGGAGGGGTGTGAGTGTGTAAATTGATAGAACTGAGGTCCTGGCATAAACCATTAACAGCACTTTGATTTTTTATACAAAGTAATTGCCCTTACAGCTGTTAACAAATTATAAAGCCAGTTGTAGTTATTTTTTACGTTCCTAATAAGTAGGCCTATACTTAAAAAAGTTGATATTGTTGATTTTAATATCAGTTTGTACGAATGTATTATTATTTTTTTTGTCAACTTCTTTACTGTATTCCAATTAGACTAATAAAGTCAGAAGAGATAGTTACACGCAGTAAAAAATAACTTTAGTAACTAGGTTTGAACTAAGTTGTAGGTCCATCTGTACCCTACCAGAATAGACGAATAGGGTAAATCGTGAGTTTCTTAATGCTGAACATTTGATTTATTTTAACCTTTTGGTTAGTCATATCTTCAACGAATTAAAAATGGCAGCAAAAATAAATGTAAAGAACGACTTTACGTTATTATGACCCATTTAAAAAAAATGTTTACTACGTTTTTAATGGGAAACCATAAAAATATTACGCTACCGTTTTCGCATCTCGAACTCTGATTCAAATTACAGTATTTGTATAGGAATTTCTGTTGTAATTCTAACTTATAATTATTTTTATATCTATGTTATATTGATCTGTATACAACTTGAGCAGTACTAATAATAAACGTTACAAGGTATTAATTCATAGACAAAATGTATTGTACCTCAGTTACATTTTGAGAAGTATATGTTTATTTAATTTTCATATGTCCCGTTGGAAATATAACTTTTTTTGGTTGTAGTTTTAATAATATAATGTTCCTGGATGAGAGTTGGAAGTAACAAATCTAATTTAAATGTTCATCCCGATAATTATTAAATGAAATAAATAAAATTGTATGTTCGAGTATCGCGGTGTTTTTATTCATAATTTTAAAATGCTCTAAAATGGTGGTGGTAAAACGAAACACAATAATTACAAAGAATTCACACAAACATTGTTAGTGAGTTTTTCAGGATTATTTTCATTTAACATTCATTTGAAGCTTCCTTGTATTAACCAGGCATTTTTGTTATACTTCTATTAGTTTTGTTTCCTAAGTAATAATTTAAAACTTAACTTATCAAAAAGTTTGTAAATTTGTTAGTACTGTAATTTTCATTGACTACAATTTACTTTATAAATTACTATTTATTTAACAAATATGAAACATAATTTAATGTAATCAATCACTTAACGAATAACAACAAATATAAATATAATGACATGCAATAAGGTGTAAACGTGGGACAAATAATACATCCCCGTAAATCACTCTCTCACGTCTTCGCAAAGCTTCTCTCTAACAAAATAATCACATCCTCAGAAAAGCTTGTCTCTTACATGCCCACAAGTTTCTGTCTCTCGTAACCGTCACAACCCCAAAAAACACTTGTTTTTTCAAAAATCAAAATCAAAATTTTCGAGATATAACGTATTAGGAGTGATACGTATTTATTAAGAAATACATTTAAAAAAAATCAGACTTCGACCTTTTATATTTACCGAGATCCCACAAGGTATCTCCAGGACGTATATCACCAGAAGGGTACAAGCGATAGTTAGAGAGAGAGAGAGAGCGAGAAAGAGAAACATAAAAAAGAGGTAGAGCGAGAGAAAGATAGAAATAATAGGGATTGTGTGGAATGATGAGATAAAGAGTGATACACATTTTCCGCTTTAACGCATTTCAAATGTGTTCTTCAAATTGAGATTTCAGTACGATATGATACTCTACTATAAAGTACTAGATTACTAGACCAATGTCTGGCCTTAAAGGTATTGGTTCACAGAAAATTACAATATATATATATATATAATAAATAACCATTTACATTTATCGCAGAATATCTAACATACAAATTAACGGTTTTGCCAACAAGTCAAATTAAAAAGAGTCACGTTCCAAGAGTTTCTGGAATGTATTGCACTCCGTATTCAAGACTTCATTATCAAGAACTATTAAAACAGGTGATTAATGGCCAAAATAACTGTCAATTTCTACAGTAATTATTTTTTAAAAAATTTAATTATTTAGTTGGACTTAATCTTTCGTGACACATGCTTAATCATCACCTTCTTTCGTCTTCATTAGCCTTATCTCCTTCATTTATTTTGTATCTACTTTTTGATAAGACCTCGGCTATAGTTTAAAAGTGTGGACTGAACTACTGTAGTTTCATTCAAGTACTGCTAACACAATGTGGGCCAAGACGGTGTGTTTTCTCCTGTTCTCTTACTTTGTTCTTGTTTACACGAGTCCTGACAACGGGAGTCGCGACTACATCGACATTGGAGAAAGGGTGATTTAAAATTGTCATTTATATATTTTACTTTATATAAACTATATTTTTATTAATTTGTAGATTTACTATTTTAAGCCTGATTTGACTTGTTCATTAAACTGGCCCGATCCGGCTTTGCTCGGAGAAACAAAACTTAAATGTATATTAACCAAAAAAATATACCAATAAATATATTTTACTATGTATTTCTTATGGGGATTTTTAGTAACTTTGACCCATCCACACCCTGCCCCATACCCGCTACCGCCCTAAAATAAAACAATATATTAATAAATATATTATACTACCGGTATGTATTTCTTACGGGGATTTTTACAACTTTTACCCCCCAAACCCCCCTAAAATTCGAATGTTTTAAAACCCTTTCGTAGTGTGCACCTACAACCCTAGAGGAAGTACATACTGAATTTCATTCCAATCCGTTCAGTAGATTTTGAGAAATCGTGATGAGTCAGTAAGTCAGTCAGTGGTATTTGGCTTATATATATATATATATATATATATATATATATATATATATATATAATGTAAATAAACAATACACTAGAATATGTATTGAACAAAGTATTCAATTTGGAAATAATAAACTAAATAATGTGCGGAGTTTTGTTGTGTATGTCGTTTTGTGTTAACACAAACTAGTCATATAATATTTCAATTAATGTTATACAGGGTATCCCCAAATTCTCTTGTATTTTTTTGTGGATTTGATCCTTGGATCGAGATAAACATATTTCACAATATGAACAGAATTTTTCGTCTGTCTGTATGTGTTTATTACAAAATAAGTTTGACCAATTTGGGTTAAAACTTCACATAAAGTTATACCTAACATTGATACATTTTAAGTAAAATACCGTAAGTGATTATATCCAATTAAGCATTTAAAAATGACGACGTTTTGAAAATTTCAAATCTAATTTACTAAAGAACCGTACTATTTTAACAACAATAATTGTCAAAACACCTTTTTTTTTAGCCCTTTGATTCCCTGTTAGATGGTGTAGCCTACATATCAAAGCAATCATATGATGGATAATAATTATATTAAAGATAATAACAGATATTTTATATTTATTTAATATATAATACAATATTTATATTTCGTTTTTAACCTGAGTAGTTGCAGTAAACAATCGTTAATTATATTTTATTATTATTATACTATATTAATCTAAATCTCATATTTTATAGAAAATTTAATTGTGAATTCAAAAATGTTTTGATATTTCAAATCCGTTCAGTGGTTTTCAAACTATAAACAATTTATTAAAACCATGTACAAATTTGTCATTATTTCACAAAAAGTTTAGATTACTTGGTAAAATCTATTTCAATATTGTTAAAAGTAGCGAAGAAATCAGTTTTTTCGTTGTAAAGTAATTAAATTTGATTGTATCTTGATGAAATTTTCACCAAATGCATATAAATATTTTATTAACAGATGTCTTAAAATTTATTTAAATCTGTTAATTCGTTTAAATATATATATATATATATATATATATATATATATACATGGTGGTAATAAAGTCCGAAGACAGTTAAATATTTTAAAAAATAATGTAGATAGAGCTACAATACTTGGAACAAAGTTACAGGGCATAAAACTCTATTTTAACACATATTCAGTGATCCAATAACTCTTCAGGGGGACAGCCCACAAGGAGTCGGAAGAAAATCTTAAATGGAAGCATAGGTTGATATGCACATCAAATTAAAGGTCTTTATTAGTAGAATACAATGCCGCAAACCCGACCTCAAACAGACAACCGAGTCTAAAATGGCAGCACTTCAAAGCTTCCTTGAATTTGCAATTTTAGTTAAATTAATAAAGTCCCGGGCAATTTCATAATTCCGCGACAGGCAAAACTAAGAGCCACTACTCGTCTTTGTTATTGGCATAATCTAGGGAGAAAATGGATTATTTAATTAGAATTATTAGATCAGTACTTGCAGAAGAAATCCTTTTCACAATAAATGCTCGAAGTGTCCTCCCTCTGTTGTTTGGCAGTGAGCCAATTGGTGATAGAAGGCGTCTATCGCGTTTTGTAGTCCTGTGCCATTATTTTCGATACATCGACTTTCTTTCAAGATCCTGTTCCTCAATTCCTCCAAGTTCTGTGGGTTTGTTTTGTAGACCCTGTCTTTAAGACAGCCCCAGAAAAAGAAGTCCAAAGGGGTTAAGTCTGGCGAACGAGCTGGCCATTCAATCGTACCTCTCCTTCCGATCCATCTTTGACGGAACATAACATCGAGGTAATCCCTAACAATTTTCTTGTAGTGCGGGGGTGCTCCATCTTGTTGAAACCAAATATTAACTAGGTTTTCTCCAAGAATGTTTTGAAGCGTTGGTATAATATGAGTTTGGAGTAGAGCAAGATAGGAGTCTCCACCCAAATTCCCATCAATAAAAAACGGCCCCACAATTCTCCCTCGTATGATGCCGGCCCAGACATTCAACTTTTGTGGGTGTTGCGTGTGACCTTCTATCATCCAGTGTGGATTACTATCGTTCCAGAACCGGCAGTTGTTTTTATTTTCATGGCCATTTAACATGAATGTAGCCTCGTCTGAAAATACAATGTTATTTAGAAGTATTTGTTTCAAATCTAACTTGTTCATCATTGTCTCACAAAACTCAAGACGCCTATCAAAATCGTCTTCGTTGAGTTCTTGATGTAATGTAAATTTGTATGGTTTGAAGCCACTTTTATGCAACACTTTTAACACAGACGGATGGGACATATCATGTTTGGCTGCAGCCGATCTCAGAGTTTCATGAGGATTCTCAACAAATGATTGCAGAACTTCCACACTGGAATCCTCGTTTGTTGCACTCGGTGGACGACCACTTCTAGGAAGGTCTGATACAGTTCCGTATGTTAGAAAACGGTTTATCGTACTCGCAACTGTTGATCTCGCTATTGACTTTCGGTTAGGAAATGAATCATTAAATAGGTTTTGAACTTCACTGTACGACCGTGTTAAGTCTCCCCAACCACGTATTATTAATAAGGTAATTCTCTCTCTTTCACTAAGAGCCATAACAAAGCCAAGGAAAAGTAATTTAGCAACAACTCAAAACAAATGAAGCAACAAACTGCTATTTTCTACCTTCACTAACGATTAATAATGCAACTAATAACAACTGCCTAGGGCTAATGTTTCCTGTAGACCTGGAATGCCATGTTGTAGTGGGAATCCCTACTATCAGTAACAAACAACTTTCTCTTTTAGGCCTATCATTGTTAATCCATTTTCCTTTATTGATTTATTGATAAGAGAGTTTTGAATTAACTGTGTTAAAATTAAACAATCCATCACTTTATTAATTTAACTAAAATTGCAAATTCAAGGAAGCTTTGAAGTGCTGCCATTTTTGACTCGGTTGTCTGTTTGAGGTCGGGTTTGCGGCATTGTATTCTACTAATAAAGACCTTTAATTTGATGTGCATATCAACCTATGCTTCCATTTAAGATTTTCTTCCGACTCCTTGTGGGCCGTCCCCCTGAAGAGTTATTGGATCACTGAATATGTGTTAAAATAGAATTTTATGCCCTGTAACTTTGTTCCAAGTATTGTAGCTCTATCTACATTATTTTTTAAAATATTTAACTGTCTTCGGACTTTATTACCACCCCGTATATATATATATATATATATATATATATATATATATATATATATATATATATATCATAATACACGATGAATTGTATCGTCTCATAGCGTCAAAAATAAAATAAGTTTAATTTTTAATTGTAAAGTAATTAAATTTTATTGTATCTTGATGAAATTTTCACAACATAATACATATATATATTCTGTTTCATATTTGTTTAATTTTATTCAAAATCTAATAATTACTTCAATAGAAAATATATTTTCGACGTTACGAGACAATACAATTCATCGTCTATTTTGATAAATATTTTTTAAACGAATTATCAGATTTAAAGAAAATTTAACACACTTCTTACTAACATAATTACTTATACACATTTTGTGAATAAATCATCAAGATATTATAATAAAATTGAATTGATTTATAACAAAAAACATATTTCTCTTAAACTAATTAACAAAATTAAATAAAATTTAATAATTATGTCAACAAAATATATATGTACATGTTGTGAAAATTTCATCAAGATACAATAAAATTTAATTACTTTACAACGGAAAAACTAATTTCTTCAAAACAACATTGAAATAAATTTTAATAAGTAACCTAAACTTTTTAATATAATAGGAAACTTACCGTCAGCAATAGTCAAGAGTAGCGTTATTTAAACGACGGCCGTTTCGGCAATTCTGCCATTATCAAGTTTTCAGGATGAGTCACTCCGTTGTCATGAACACTTAACACTTAAACACATAGTTTCACATGCATCCAAAACAAATACACACATTAAAAACTATCGCATATCCGGTATGCCTACTGTCTAGCGCTGTACTGGTCTGTTCACTGATAGCAATCTTGATATTGGTTAAAGTTTTGGAGGGGGGGTCTATTTCGATTCTTGTCTGTCCGTCTTCGATTTTACCGTGTCAAACAATACGTTGGAATCAAAACCTAATTTCTCATTAAGTATCAGGTTAGGTGTTACCTGGATGCTTTTTATACACCACTTCACACCAAATATACTTTCATCAAGTCTTTTTTTTCCCTTCTTCTACATCGTCTGAGTCATCCGCGAACAAGCCATGATCAAACGATGGACGATACATCTTAAAACAGAGCAGTCTCTGTAAAGATATTTTTTGAGATATCAAGCTCAATCGAAGTCTTCACTTTTGATGTCTTAGGGATTTTTACTAAAAAACTATGTATTATCCTTAGTCGTAACAGTAATTGGTCTTGCACATTACTTTGTATTAAGAACCGACCTTGCTCTTTCAAACTTTTATCGCAGTTGTAAATCATATATTTGTATATTAGTTGAGTTACATTTGGATTCTTTCCTTATTACTGCGAACGTTTATAGTACACAGTTCCAGTACTCTTTCAGGATCAATTGTATTCCTCAAAACTTGAGAATCCCTGAACAAACTAAGTTGTAATACGGTTAGGGAAAAGATCAATCGTCGATAATGAACAAACAAAACCAGCTGTTAAACTTAATTGTTGAAGAACATAACATGAGGATGGCGACTTTGTTGTTGAAACGAGGTTGATTATTTTATTTATTTTTTATTATTATTTATTTGCAATTGCAACTAGTTAACAACTATCTAGCAATATTTCACTGATGTAACTGGTTGTGTGGTGAAAAAACGTCCAGAGTCGCCCTTCACAATGCAACTACACTTCGATCACGTGTATCAATCCTGCACCAAGTCAACAGGTTTCTTTCTCTTCAGCCTCCGCACCTGTGGGACGTTGCTGACCGAACGTCCAACCTCTACGTTTTGATGATCACGGAGTCTGGTTACATGCCTTCCAGCATATTTTTGTATCTCTTCGTTCACCAAAGACATCTTCAATTATCGATGGATATATACTGCCAAGCACTTTATTTTGAAATATCTGAATTACTTGGATGTTACTTTTTTCCGTACATCCCCACAACTGAATGCCGTAAGTCCAGAGGGGTTATAAGATTTGTCTATATAAAAGCAGTTTATTATGTACGGGCAAGAGTTCCCACCAATAAGCCAGTACATTTGTCTGAACTTCATTCCTAGTTTTTCACGTTTCTTTTTTACGTATGACTTTCAACGAAGTTTAGCATCCAGAGTCATCCATAAATACTTTGCCTCGTTTGCATGTGGAACAGTTTTCCCATTAATTATCACTGGCTGATACACACAGTGCTTGTTAGTAGAGTTAACATGGGTAGACTTTTCCTCATTCAGTTTAATGCGCCATTTCCTAGTCCAGCTATAGATAGCTGATTGCAACTTGTCAATAGCTGTTACCATATTTTGTCCAGTAGCAAGCAGGGCAGTGTCGTCCGCGAATGTGGCTGTCAAAACCCCATCATTCTTTGGGATATCACTTGTGTATAGCAAATAAAGAGTAGGCCCAAGGACACTACCCTAAGGGACTCCAGCAACAACACTTTTTAATGCAGAATATTCTTCACCATGTTTTACTCTGAAATATCTGTCAGATGTATATGATTTTAGAATCTCGCTTATTTGTCTCGGTAAACAGTTATCAAGCTTATTTTCCAAGCCCTCGTGCCACACTCTATCAAAAGCTTGAGCCACATCCAAAAATATAGTCGCACATATTGTTTTCTCTTCTAATGATCTCTCTATGACATCAGTTATGCGATACTATGATTAAGTAAAAGAAACTTTTGTGAGATCTTATGTTAGAATTTTATTCTTTCTAACATATGATGACATAACACTGATCCATTAGGTTAAACTGTTAGCTTACATGTGCGCACCCGTAACATCAATTACTTTATTATTCAGCTATGATGTCACTCTAAAAATAGAAAATAATGCTGGCCAACAGAGGGAGGGGATCTAAAAGACAACAATTTTTAAAGTAAAATTTACTTTAACCTTAACTAGAAATACACACTATTTTTTATTTTCATTTAGGTTTAATAAATGATCCAAAGAAAATTTTATATTTATTAGACTACAATTTAATTAAAGTTAAATAAATGGTGTGAGGTCCCCCTCTGGGAGAATCTGCAGGTCCAATATTTTCTATTCCGATACTTCTGAGGCGTTTCCTTAATCAACAACGCTCCTATAGAAGTACTGACAGAGTTTATCTCTCCTTAGACTTACTTTAATGCAATAGATTTTCTAAATTAATTATATAATTATCCGCAGTTTCTTTAGCCTGTATAAGTACTATCTTAGTCCTACCTCACTCAGGTTTCAGTGGGTCGTCTATTCCGCCAGATTGTTCTAGTAATGCGCGGGTTATGTCCTGACCTGCATTTAGCTGTTTGATAGGTGGTTCTCCTATCAGGAGTGCTATTTCTCCTGCGTGGACTATTTGGTTGTCGAAGAAATCTCAACGAAGCAGAGGACTCACCAAGATGATAGTCATCACGCACGACATGCTCCATTTTATCAGCACTTTGAGCTGGGATTACATCGTCTACATTTTTATTATATCTCATTTCTCTCAAATATAAGTTATAACAAAATATAAGTGATAGAAGACATAGTAGGTGAGAGTTCAAGTGAAAAAGGGCTGATTGAATAGTTCAAGAAAGATAAACCTGAATTTGGGTTGAAAGTAGTCCAGCTCACGGAAAAGTCCTCGGAACAACATAAAGAGTAGGGATTTGAGGAGGCTTTTTGTTCGAAAACCCACACACCATATTTTACTAAATACTCTTTGTCCGTTTTGCTCTGATTTGGGAGTTCTACGAATATTCAATATGTTTACAAAGCTGTCATATTGCTTGGTCTACTTCAAAATAGAAACATATTTTACATTTCCAAAAAAATAATCGTTACAAATAATGTTGTTATATAACACCCATTATGAGACAACATTTATTTTGCTTTAAACTCTTCATTATTGATATCTAAAATTCGACGAAAAACTAAAACAAAATTATTAAAATCATAATATGAGTATCAGAAATAAGAACAAATCAGCAATCTAAATGTAGTAGATTTTGTTCTTCGTTCGTTTTCCCAACATTAGTCAAGTCTTACAGTTAGTTTAAGAATTGTTTTAAAAGTAGTATATAATTAAACTTTTATTTTTTTTTTAAATTTTCGTTGTTTAAAGCCAAAAAACTTCTCAATCTTCGATTGGAAAAGAGAAGAAAATTCATAAAATATAGATTCCTAAATTGAAAATTATTATATTAACGTTAAGAATCGTTCAAAAGAGAACTGATAAAAAAGATGAAAAAGAGAGATCCAACTCAATATTACGAGGGGAAAAGTGTAGATATAGCTACACAGTGGGTACGATGTAGAGTGTAATACTAATTAATATCTTTAAAATTTTTGTTTTAATATATATCTTTATTCTATTGTGTTTTTACAATTTGTTTCGTTTATTTTCAGTACCAGAAGAAACTTGTCATAGTTCCCGACACAAGTAGTGTAGACATCCTCGTACAAACATCTTGCAAAACCATTGCAAATTTTTCTTCTTCAGTCGACGCTCTTCAAACTAGTATAGATGTAACTCTCAAAGCAACTGAAGAAACTAAGGTTAAAACACAGATTATTCCTTTAAATGCAAAAGCTAAACTGAATGCTGCCATTGAAGATATTGAAGACACAGTTAGAGATATAGAAAATCTAACAGGATCTTCTAAAGCAAAATGTAGTGAAGAGGCTAACAAATCTGCAAGTTCTTTACAGTCAAGTAGCATTGATAGTATAAATAGATGCGTTAAAAAATTAACAGATCTTGACAATACTATATCAGTAATTGCTGCGATTAAACAAGACTTGGCCAATTACCGTTTAAACTCATCATATGATAGTCTCAAAGCATGCGTACCAAAAACATCAACAAGTTTTAACTTTTTTGATACTATTAAAATTAAAAAGTGTTTATCTACAGCTGTATCGAATTATAAAAATTTCGTTACTGAAAAAACATCTGTAATAAATTCAATAAACGAATACGTTAAAAATTTAACGAGTAACGGTATAACAGTTATAAACAGTTGTCTTGATACCAATAGTGGTAATACGAATTCATCTGCAGAAAATATAACAAATACATTAATAAAATGCGCGGATATTATTCCACAGCTTTTATCAAACGTTTCGAATACAATTTCAAATACACAAGAAACTTTGTCTAACTTTCTTTAACTTTGTAGAAGGTAATCTAACATAAGGAAACATATTCTCGGTAATTGAAAAACAAATTTTAGAACGATCATCTTCTGTTTTGGAAGAACAATCTAAGTTAAGAAATGAAGCGTGGAATCTTCTTCAGGAATTTAATACAATTTCATCCCAAGCATCACAAGATAAATTAGACGATTGTCAATATCCCGCTAGTAAATCTAGTATTGTAATTGTTGATTGTCTTATTCAAATATCTAGGTCTTATTCTGAAGGTATTAACAAGTTGAGCGGTCTTGTAAACAATCTAGTCGAACGTTATAGTCAAAATAGCGATGATGTTACGAATTTGATTAGTTTTATAAAGAATAAAATTGAGAAGAATTTCTTTAACATTTCTTTAATTTAAAAACGGAAAGAAATCTTCATAACCCGATAACCACTAGAGCCAGTAAGAAACTGAAAAAGGTTTTGTGTATTTTATAATATGAGAAATCAAAATCCAAAAGGAAATATAAACAAAGTAAAAAATTGTAAAATAAGAAAATGAAATATTTTGTAATTTTTAAATTGCAAATACCTAACGTAGGGACATCACACAATTTCAATCGAGTTTGTGAGGAACTAGAAAGAGAAAGGCTTCAGAATGAGAACAGCCAGAAAGGAATAAAAATTTTCAGTTTTCTATAATTTTTTGGTCAAAATATTTCCTACTTGCTACGTTCATCATGAAAAGTGTCCTCAATAAAATTTTTCACCGCTTACTATAAGGCTCTAGTAAAATTATGTATGAAATTGTATGAAAATAATAGACTTAAAACGGAATAAATCACAATTTTTCAATGTTCTTATCACCGTCAAAGTATCTCCTACTCGCTTACCCACGATGTTTATGAAAAGTATCCTTAGTCGAAATTTTCATCTTTCTCCGTATTATCTAGCCTAAATTAGCTTGTTAAAAATAATATATTGAAACAGTATAAATCACAATTTATCACCGTTCACTATAATGTTCTTGTCACAGTTAAATTATCTCTAGTCGCTTATACACGCTGATCGTGAAAAGTGTTTTCCTTAAGATTATTCACGGTTCACTATAAAGTTCTAGTCAAAATTAACTTGTACAAAAATAATAGACTTGAAATAGTATAAGTCCCAATTTTTCACAGTTATACATAATGTTCTTGTCAGAGTCAAGGTATATCCAACTCCCTTACCCACGTTATCATGAAAAGTGTCCTCTTTCGAATTTTTCACCTTTCTATATAAGGTTTTATAAAATTTAGGTTCTAAAAAGTGGACTTGAAACCATGTAAATCCCAATTTGTCACTGTTTACCATAATGTTCTTTTCAGAGTCAATGTATCACCTAGTCGCTTACACACGTTAATCATGAAAAATGTCATCCTTAAGATATTTCACCGTTCTCTATAAGGTTACTAAGCTAGTCAAAGTTAGCTTGTAAATAAATAATATATTTGAAATCGTATAAATCCCAATTTGTCACTATTCACTATAATGTTCTTGTTACGGTCATTGTACCTCCTACTCTCATAAACACACTGATCATGAAAATTGTCATCCTTAATATTTTTCTCCCTTATCTATTAGTTTCTAGTCATAGTTAGCTTGTAAAAAAATAATAGACTAGATACAGTATAAATCCTAATTATTCACCGTTCAACATAATGTTCTTGTCACAGTCAAATTATCTAATACTTGCTTAAACAAGTTGATCATGAAATGAATCCTCATTAAAATTTTTCACTGTTCTCTATAAGGGTCTATACTACGTAAGCTTGTAAAAAATAATAGACTTGAAACAGTATTATAACGAAATCAATAATCTTTCCAGTAATGGTCTAATATTTTAAAAAGAATATAGAAATAGATACATTTGTTGGACACATGTTAAATGTTTAGTGACCGCCGACAAAGGTAAAGCGTTAGGGAAATATGTTATAAATCAGTCAGAACACCATTCACAACTTTAAAAAAAAGAGAGAAAAACACTTAAATTAGACCCAGAATCACTGTAGGCAATTAAGTCATAAATAACTATAATATTAGAAACTTAGGGACAATCACACACAAAACTCATAAAAAGTAACGGAACAACAGTTTTCTAAACGGTCACAATTTTGAAACATAAAATTTGATTAGCTGACAAAAGTAGATGCTTACGTTCATTGGTTAAAGTAAATTAAGAGAGAGGGAGTAAGTATTTTTAGCATCCAAAAAGTAAAAATTATCTAGGGAAGTCTTGGAGAGAAACTCACAGCATAGGGTTGGCGAAGTAACGCCAAAAGTATTCTTAATGTAGAAATTGGTATTTCCTATAATAAGTTATAATTCCAGTTATAGTAATAGTAAAGTAGTAATTGTTAAAGTATTTAACACATTAGTAATCTTCGTTGCCGTACTAAAGAGGTACATCTACAAAGTGTTGAGTGCATCTTCATGGTAATTTGAAGTGAATCATTTTATTGATAAATCACATAGTACAGTGTAGTGTTTGGTGAACATCGTTAACAAGTAATAAAGTGAAAGTTATTCACTCAACTATCAGCACTGGATTACTTACATAGGAATTCAACAAAAGTGGATTTGGTATTGTACTAGTTATAGACTTTAATTGGAAACTAAATCTCTGTATTGTTAAAAATTTCACTCACTGTATTAATTGTTCATTAAAGAGAAAATAGTGTATAATAAATAAAAAAGTAATTGGAAAATAAGTTCAAATAAAATAAAATATTTCAGAGCTGATGTTAAAAAATATATTTGGACTTCATCATTTAATAACTTCCCTTATATGTTGACAATCCAAGGTATGACTAATTAATTCATAATTTTGATTTATATAATATTTCCGAAATTATAATATAATAAGTATCGTTAGAGTATAAATCCAATTTTTCACCATTCACTATAATTTTTCTGTCACAGTCAAAGTACCTCCTACTTGCTTACCCAAGTTGATCATGAAAAGTATACTCATTCAATTTTTTACCATTCTCTATAAGTTTCTAGTCAAAGTTATCTTGTAAAAAAATATTAGAATTCAAACAGTATAAATCCCAATTTTCCACCGTTTTCTATGAGGTTCTAATAAAGTCAAAGTATGGCTTACTCAAGTTGGTTCCGAAAAAGACCTCATTCAATTTGTTCACCATTCTATATAAATTTCTATTTAAATGTAGCTTATTGTTATTAATAGAGACGATACTAAAATGGGTATTGGAGGACAAATGCTTAATATGATGTACTCTTCTTGTGGTACATTGGGGTCACTCTCATTTGCAGACTAAGACTATTCCAATTAATTGAAGGTGCACCAGATTTTGGGCCTCGCTTAAAAATTTAAATGCGCATCAGAAAAATATATAATACTATTAATAATAATTGTCTTACAACGGGGCCCAAGTTCACTCTAAATAAACACTATTAAACTTAGTGTCACAACATTAGACAAACCAGATGTTTTACTTAAAACATGACCAACCTTGACCTCTCTTTTGGGCCCACAATGGTATCGTACAATATGTATAGAACTTAATTTTTCAGTTATTCTCTATAAGTTATACCTATTTAAGGATAAAATAAGCACTAAGCTACAGTTTCAAATGTATTATTGATACATTCGAAACTGTAGCTTAGTGCTTATTTTATCCTTATTATGGAGTTTCAACAAGTAGTTACTGCTGTTACAGTTAAATTAAAAATTTATACCTATTTGTTCTATTTCAAACTACCAGACGCATCCAAGTGACATGAGAAAGCTGCCGCAATGAGGACATATTTTCATTGATCCTCCTTTCACTTTCCTAAACTAACTTCTTTAGTTATTTGGTGTAATTATTATTGTTACGCTATTTATTGTGTGGTTAAATTCTATTTTGGAAAAAAAAATCGTATTTAAGCAATTTTTTTCAGTCCTTACAATTTAATTTACATTTTTTTTAAATTCACTTTACCTTACTCTCCAAAATGACAATATTTTATGTGTGAATAAATCGATGAAAATTATTACATGATATTCCGTTTAAGGTTCCTTTGAGTCCAAAAATGGTTTTTTGAATTGATGTCTGTACGTCGAATGTCTGTTGAATGTACAGTACCATAAACGGGTTAACAGATTTTCATTAAATTTAGCACGTAAAGATATTTTGATAATATCTCAGGACTAGTTTTTTATTTTCGTATAATTCACAATTTGAGATTAGGTGGCATAATAAAGATACAAAATTACGATTTTCTTAATATCGGGTTAACCTGTAGCCTCTAACTCAAACGGAAACATATTGGACAACATCTCTTAAAAATCCCTAAGTAATCGGTAAAAATTAAAAGTCTATCATGGAATGTTTTAAAAGACGAAATTTCTCAAAATAATTTCTACAGATTTAATTCAAATTTGAGTTAAACGTGAATAATAATCAGCCAAACAGGTGTGTAAAATTGTAAGTCAATAAATTACGTTTGGAATAATCGGCAAAAATAAAAATGAACATTGACCGTCCTCAATAATGGTTTGATTTTAATTAAACAATACTTTTTATCAAAAATTGAGTCCATATTTTGTTGTCATTTATTGATTGATAACAGCAGAAATTAGATTTTTCGTGACAAATAGTTTTTGTTTATTCTTATATGATCCGTTTGGAGGTCCCCTAATTCCTAAATTATGGGGTTTTTGGAATGATGTCTATCTGTCTGGCATGTATCGTATCTGCAATATTCAGCCTTAACTCATAGATTGTTTTTAATCAAATTTGTTAGGTTCTCAAAATTTGTCCACACATTTCGACTATAGACCCATGACAGGTATCAGTCTACAAACCAATATTTTAAACTCAGATAACTTCAAACTGAATATTTTAAGTTAAAATTTATTGATTATTTAAACACATCACATAAAATGTTCCTAGTAACGTATGCAAGATATACAAAAAACGACGAATTTTTTTCGTATTTCAAAAAAATGATTATATTATATAGTTAGACAAAAATCATAAGCAGGTATAATTAATGAAACTGCTGACAAAAGGATTTTTCCTTATCAGTAACACCATTTTACATTCCCTAGCTTGTGTTTTTGACATTTCTAATCTTTTAAATCCTCAGGATATATGATAGTCACAATTGTTAGTTTACGAATTTTCCCAGACAAAACTAAGCTTTTTCCATGTTGTCACAATTATTCTGTGTAACGTATAAATCAACTGTTACGGAGACAAATATTGTTAGCGATAAACTGCAATATAATTTTTTTTTTATCAGAGACCTTTGTTAAGGGAGAAAAATTAAATATAAGCTGTTAACAATATAAAGGTAGTTAACAATCTGAATAGTTTGATGGTTTTGGAAGTAAGAGTGATAGTAGAAGCTTCAACATGAAGTTGTTTATCATCGTGTTAAGTTTTGTTGGCTTAATACAGGTAAGTTAAATTATTGATTATAACTTATATTTTAAATATTTGTTTCTCTTGTTTTGCATGAATACGATTCTATATTATTTGTTATTGTTTGTCTTTGGAAAAAAAAATGTTTACCTGTTTTATTTGTGTTAAAACCAGTAATATTATCATGAAATGTCAATTAATCTGCAGGGCTCATATTTTGGATAACAATTAAATTAAGTAATTTTTCCCGCTTTTGTAACAATGTTTAATTTTATATTAATTTATTGATTTTAACGTCTATACATTTTTTACTAAGCTAGTACTATTGATTAAATAATTATTTCAAGTGAAAAATATACGTCCTAGACTGGGAATCGAAAGCAGGACCTTTGGCTGTCATTGATCGTTTCTCTGCATAGGACATAACACTTCTCACTTGAATTTGTTTTTGATGCAGTTTTAAAGTTATGACATATAAATTACCTCGTTACAAACGACATTGAAATTAATCTGTATACCCGGCTTGCAGCTTTTAAGTATGTAAAAATTACAGCAAAAACCAATTAAAGTGAGAGGTGTTATGCCCTATGCAGGGAAACGATCAAGGATAGCTCAGTTGGTAGTATGTTGGTGCGTAAAGCCAAATGTCCTGGGTTCGATTCCCGGTCTAGGTCGTATATATTTCACTTGATTATTGTTTATGTTGAATTATTTTTACAATTCTAATTAAAAAAAAAAAAAGAAAAAGATTATCTAAAAATGTAAAAATTAAATACAATGAATTGGGAACAAATTAACTTTGCAGATGTTCAAATTGATGGTCATTTTAATTTATTCAATCTTTTGGTCTCTTTGGTATATAAAAATAAAATTTTATCTTAAACGAAAATATTTGTTAATATCGATTTCATGAATTGTTGTCAGAGATGAATTAATTGTTTCATGTCGGCTTTCTAGAATAAACATTCCCCTTGCAAAATCTCAACAAGAAAATTTCATTGGTTGTCAATCAGGTGATCGTAAAGGCCAATTGATGGGACTACGACTACCCTTAAGTTTACTGAAACAGAAAACTCCCGATACAGTAATTCTTGGACAGAATTGTTGTAGTGGTTTGGGGTGGGGGCGTCTAATTAAAAGATAACATCCACAACCTTGTGAACAGTGTTCTTCAACAAGTTTTTATACACGTTAATATTGCATAAAATAACATATTGCACGACCACAACATAAAAAATTACTAGGTCAAAAACACCGTTGCAGATAAAGCCACACCAAATTGTAACATACGGATGGTTAGGTTACTAAAATGGTTTCGTAGGGGTTTTCCTTTGACATAAATTGTAGTGCTTTATCCACCACTTCACACCAAATATACTTTCATCAAGTCTTTTTTTCCCTTCTTCTTCATCGTCTGAGTCATCCTCGAACAAGCCATGATCAAACGATGGGCGATACATCTTAAAACAGAGCAGTCTCTGTAAAGATATTTTTTGAGATATCAAGCTCAATCGAAGTCTTCACTTTTGATGTCTTAGGGCTTTTTACTAAAAAACTATGTATTTATCCTTAGTCGTAACAGTAATTGGTCTCGCACATTACTTTATATTAAGAACCGACCTTGCTCTTTCAAACTTTTTTAGCAGTTGTAAATTACATATTGGTATAGTGGTTGAGTTACATTTGGATTCTTTCTCAATTACTGCGAACGTTTTCAGTACACAGTTCCAGTACTCTCAGGATCAATTAATTGTATTCCTCAAAACTTGAGAATCCTTGAACAAACTATGTTGTAATATGCTTATGGAAAAGATCAATCGTCGATAATGAATTAACAAAACCAGCTGTTAAATTTAATTTTTCAAGAACATAATAAGAGGATGGCAACTTTGTTGTTGAAAACGAGGTTGATTAGGTAAAAGAAATTTTGGTGAGATTTTGAGTTTGAGTTTTATTCTTTCTAACAAATGATGACATAACACTGATCCATTAGGTTAAACTGTTAGCTTACATGTGCGCACCCGTGTACATCAATTACTTTATTATTCAGCTATGATGTCACTCTAAAAATAGAAAATAATGCTGGCCAACAGAGGGAGGGGATCTAAAAGACAACAATTTTTAAAGTAAAATTTACTTTAACCTTAACTAGAAATACACACTATTTTTTATTTTCATTTAGGTTTAATAAATGATCCAAAGAAAATTTTATATTTATTAGACTACAATTTAATTAAAGTTAAATAAATGGTGTGAGGTCCCCCTCTGGGAGAATCTGCAGGTCCAATATTTTCTATTCCGATACTTCTGAGGCGTTTCCTTAATCAACAACGCTCCTATAGAAGTACTGACAGAGCTTATCTCTCCTTAGACTTACTTTAATGCAATAGATTTTCTAAATTATATAATTATCCGCAGTTTATTTAGCCTGTATAAGTACTATCTTAGTCCTACCTCACTCAGGTTTCAGTGGGTCGTCTATTCCGCCAGACTGTTCTAGTGATGCGCGGGTTATGTCCACTCTAGCATGTTTCTGAGGTCTTTCTGACATGCATTTAGCTGTTTGATAGGTGAATATGTTAACAAATTCAGCTAGTTCTATCGTCCACCTACAGTTTTGTAATAATATAACTTCTCCGAACTTAACTCTCACCCTATATATTTTTCACCTGACTTTTTAAAGTTTTAAAATATATTAGTTATGGTCGCCTTATAAATAAAAAATTAAAAGAACATGACATAAAGACCTACAGATTTCATTTACTCTATTAGTACTATGGACGGTAGAGAACAAGAATTTTTGAAAAAAGATACGATAGGACAGACAAAAGAGAGGTATCTAACCTCAAACCACTTGAAGAGATGTCTAGAAGTAGCTTAAGCCCCTCGGGAATGCCATGCCAGTATTCACTATTAGTCACCTCAAAGGTTAAAACTTATTAATGTTTTCTAAAATCATGTACTCAAGGTGTGGTATTACCTACACATTCTCTCTAGCACTTCAATAATGATCTTTGATTATTTCAAGATTTTCTTACATTTCTAGTGGTCCACTACAATTGACCGCCACGTTATCATCCTCAATTCTTGTTTTCTAGAAATACAAGATGTGATTCTCCTCAGTCTTTTTACTCCTGATTTTCAACTCATAAAATTCCTTATTTCTCGACTACGGGATCGATCATTTTCACATTGCCTAACCAGTTCATACTAACTTTAATTTAAGAATAGATCAAGTTCTTCATATTGGGTGTGAAATTTTTCTCTCTCTTTTTATAATTAAAACTTATATTCACTTGTATTTCTTACATCAAGATGCAATTTCAGATTCCTTAAATTTACCTACATTGATTTCTGGATATAAAATGTCTCTTTCTTTCAATATTAATTATTATCTTTAAAATTTTAGTTTTAATATATATCTTTATTCTATTGTGTTTCTACAATTTGTTTAATTTATTTTCAGTGCCAGAAGAAACTTATCGTAGTTCCAGACACAAGTAGTATAGACATCCTCGTACAAACATCTAGCAAAACCATTGCAGATTTTTCTTCTTCAGTGGACGCCCTTCAAACTAGTATAGATGTAACTCTCAGAGCAACTGAAGAAACTAAGGTTAAAACACAGAATATTCCTTTAAATGCAAAAGCTAAACTGAATGCCGCCATTGAAGATATTGCAGACACAGCTAGAGATATAGAAAATCTAACAGGATCTTCTAAAGCAAAATGTATTGAAGAAGCTAACAAATCTGCAAGTTCTTTACAGTCAAGTAGCATTGATAGTATAAATAGATGCGTTAAAAAATTAACAGATCTTGACAATACTATATCATTAATTGCTGCGATTAAACAAGATTTGGCCAACTACCGTTTAAACTCATCATATGATAGTCTAAAAGCATGCGTACCAAAAACATCAATAAGTTTTAACTTTTTTGAGACTATTAAAATTAAAAACTGTTTATCTACAGCTGTATCGAATTATAAAAAATTCGTTACTGAAAAAACATCTGTAATAAATTCAATAAACGAATACGTTAAAAATTTAACCACTAACGGTATAACAGTTATAAACAGTTGTCTTGATACCACTAGTGGTAGTACAAATTCATCTGCAGAAAATATAACAAATACATTGATAAAATGTGCGGATATTATTCCACAGTTTTTATCAAACGTTTCGAATACAATTTCGAATGTAAAAGAAACTTTGTCTAACTTTGTAGAAGGTAATCTAACTCGTATCTCAACTTCAACAAATGATACTTTAGCTGTTATCAATTCACTGAACGAAGACGCGAAGAACAAACTAGTCACATATAAAGAATATATAACGGACGCTATAGATAACTTGGCACCATACCAAACCGCTAAATTTGTCGATACTGAAGCTGTTAAAGGAAACATATTCTCGGTAATTGAAAAACAAATTTTAGAACGATCATCTTCTGTTTTGGAAGAACAATCTAAGTTAAGAAATGAAGCGAGGAATCTTCTTCAGGAATTTAATACAATTTCATCCAAAGCAACAGAAGATAAATTAGACGATTGTCAATATCCCGCTAGTAAATCTAGTATTGTAATTGTTGATTGTCTTATTCAAATATCTAGGTCTTATTCTGAAGGTGTTACCAAGTTAAGCGATCTTGTAAACAATCTAGTGGAACGTTATAGTCAAAATAGCGATGATGTTGCGGATTTGATTAGTTTTATAAAGAATAAAATTGAGAAGTTATCAGTCACCAGTGAGGATACAGCCGAATTTCTTTACGATAAATCTGGAATTAGTCTAAATACTTTAGTGAAAGATAAGCTAGAGACATTGTTATCACCACTGAAAAATGTTATTATGTCACAGATTGAAGATAAATTCCAACAACTTTTGATTGAATACAATAAAATAGACGCCTACATTGAGGAAGTAAAGAAAGCTGTACCAGCAAGTGTCCAAAGTACTGGTCAACCAATTAGAGAAGCTATTGAATTACTTGCAATCATAAATCCATCAAAAGATTATGGATTCCTGTATAACAAATCTTTAAATGTTATCGCTGACGCAGAATCAAAAGTGTACAAAGTAATAGACGAAAATTTGGTACAAATAAGCAATAATTTATTTACTAATGTTGGAACATTAAATGACAACTATAGTGGCAGAATACAACAATTCAACACCACTGGATACGAATGTATAACTGCCAACGATACGTACTTTACTTGTGTTGCATCGTGTTTGAAAGCTCTAGCCAAAGACAGTTCTGAATTCTTCCAAATAAGCAATGGAGAAGTGAATAGTTTATTAGCAGAAGCAAAGAACTTAACAATTTCAGCTGACGTTACAATTAAACTTGCAACTAAAGATATCGTTCAAGTTGCTACTAACGAATCAATAAAACAATCTGGTAGAGCGTTCAGAGATTCCAATATGACAATTGAAGAGTATTTCGCTCTTGTTGGCAAAGAAATTAAAATATTCAACGGTACTTTATCACCACAACTGATGGAAATTGGTAATAATATTTTAGACAACGCGGCTAAGGTATACGATAGACAATTTGCAACTCTTCAAGCAGCAAGACCGTTAATTAACGCTATCGTAGATAAAGTCAACACCGCAGTTGATGATGTTATACTAATCTACCCTAGTGCTCCTATCAATAACAAAACAATTGTAACTTTAGCGAATGCAGCATTTGAAAAGATCTATAAAACATTCACAGTGGTAACGTCACCTGCAAGTAATCTAACAGAAGTTGCGAATAACCTAAAACAACAAGTACTAGACGTATTTAACTCTGTATCGGAACAATCATTAAAAACAAAATGTTATGATGTTTATCCGTTATTAGAAGATGCTATTACTTGTTTAAGTAAGACTTTAAACAATATGACAGCTGAAATCAACAGACTCACTGAAACGTTATATACTGTACGTGATGATGCACAGAATGTAAGAAACGACGCCCGCGAAACTTTAAATGAAAATAGAACTGCTGAGATACAAAAACTTCAAGCGGAATCAATCGATATCGCCAATTCTTACTACTTACATTACAGTGTAAATTATGACACTATATATAGTAAAGTTATACAGTCAATACGAGGTGCTTTAAACCCAATTCAAAGATCTTTACAGTACAATATTAACTTTTTAAACACTGCTATAATTCAACTACCACAAAAGGAAGAAAGAGCGAGATACGAAATCACCAGGAACTTGTCTTCAGCTACCAGTTTCTTAATTAACGCTGTGAATATGGTACGTTACCAATCAAACCCGAAATTACTCGGAAACCAATTAGAATTATACAACAACTTAACAGACAACTACACAAGAATAATAGAACCGTACATTCCAAAATATAAATCTGATTTAGATTATTATACAGATCTTTTTAAAAATTACACAGCACAGTATAATGCACTAATACAACTCGGTTCGCCAGAAAATATAAACGCAAGTTGTTTTAAATCAGAACCACTATACGTGTACAGTCCTTGTGTACGCAAAATAGGCAACACATTTGTTGAAAATCTTCAAAAATTTTACAAATTATCACAACAAACGGAAACCAATACTAGCAACTTCTTATACGGAACTGAAGATACTCTTAAGAATTTATTAAACGGCATTGTTAATACAGTTTCAAGTTACAATTTACAATTATCTAAACCGATTGCAGAACAACTCTACCATACCGGCGGATTCACAGTTGAGTCAATATTTAGGATCGGAGTTAACACAAATAACAGAACATTTTACTCAATCTATCCATCAATTCAGAAATTAGCATCTGATAACAAGAAAATAGTCGATAATATTTCAAAAATAAACTTCAATAATGTATTCCCTGTTCAGAATAAACTTGAACAATATGTAAATTCTATTACATCTGCTTTTAAAAGAGCTATCGCGATGAGTGATGGTCTAACAATGGAAAACGAAGGAGCAAAGGCACAAACTTATGCTGATGAATTGGCTAAAAGGTATAAAAATTTCACAGACAGTCTTGTTGCCAAAGCAATTGATCTTGGTAATAAAACTAACGCCGAGTTAGCTATAGCAGCATCTTTTGAAGACACGGCTTCCATGAAATATCTCAACAATTCTTGCCCAGTGTACGGAAATCCTTACCCAATGTCAGATGCTAATGTCTGTTCTAACGGTATAACTTGGACTAATAGTGTTAATACAAGAAATAAATTGAATTTAATCACTGGATATAACAATGAGTTACTGGCTCTTAATAATACTGCAGCGTCGTCTGCACTTGAATTTGGAAATAAATTGTCACAAGAATTTGCAGCGTATTCTCAACCGGTAATTCAGAAACTTGACCAATGGTCTGGACTTTGAAGTTATTTAAAATCAATTATTGAAATGAATATTTTGTAAAATTAACAAGAAAAGTTTTACAGTTTAACTTATATTAAGAGCTGCAGTATATATATTTTGTTTTATTTCAAAGAAAATATTGTGATTAAAATATTTTTGAACTAAAATTGTCTCTATTAATGCTATAAAAAACATTAGTAACTAAGCGTTAATACCAATACTTATTTTGAAATTATCAGGGTAAGTCAATAAGTAAAGTTAAATTGAAATATATATATATTTATTGTTCTTACATAAATAATTATTGCATTACTTTTCAACATAATTCCCTTCTACTTCTATGCACTTAGTCCACCTTTTAACGAGTATTTTAATTCCTTCGTGGAATAAGGTTTTTGGTCTTGTGTTTAGATAATTTTTCACTGCATCAATGGCTTCATCAGATCGATAATGATTCTCTCGCAACTGTTCTCTTAATGGGCCAAAAAGATGAATATCGACACGATGAGTGTCGAGTGTTATCCTGAAACAAAATAACGCCTTTTGAAAGTTTACTACGTCTTTTGGATTTGATTTTTGGCTTCAATAAACGCAGTAGCTCACGGTAGCTTTCACTATTTATTGATTGACCTTTAAGTTTGATATCAACCAAAATTGGAACTTCCAAACAGTCGACATCATATCCTTTCCTGCAGACATCTCACTTTTGAACTTATTTGCTGTGAGAGATGAAGGATGTTTCCACACCAAACTTTGTCGCTTACTCTCTGGTTAAAAAATTATGAGCTCCTGTTTCATCAACTGTTATTATTCGGTTAATAATTGAGTCTCATTCTTTTTCATAACCATTCAAATGCTTCTGTCAAAGTTTCAAACGATTGTCTTTGTGGATGCTGGTCAATTGACGTAGAACCCAGCGATCGCAGACTTTTCTAAAGTTTAAAGAATCGTGGATGATTGAATATGCTTAGCCGTGACTTACATTTAACTCACTTGTAATATCATTAACATTTTGATTCGTAAAAAAATCAAGAATAATTTGTTAAACCGCTTCAATAATATCATTAGTCTTTGAAGTGGAAGGCCTACCAGGCCGTTGTTCATCACACAGAGAAATCCTGCCACCTTTAAAGAGATCTGTCCATTCGTAGATCTTGCTTCCACTTAAACAACTCTCTCCATATTGCTGCTACATTAGAGGAATAATCTCTGCTGGTGTCACACCTTCTGAATTGAGGAAACGTAACACTGCTCGTATTTCTCCTTGGTGCAATCAGACAAAGGAGAACTCATTTCACAAAATCTATTAAACACAATCACAAATAGCTAAAATGAAACAATACTTTAAATAAAGAGCTGATAGACGTTATGAGTTATAGCAAAGCAATCAGTGCTGCCATTCATGTGATTCGGAGGGAAATCAAAATTTACTTTAGTTTTTGACTTTCCCTCGTATTACAATCATTTAAAACTTAAGTTTTAAATGATTGTAATACGAGGGAAAGTATACGAGGGATCATTATAATATGATTAAAAGTTGGAAGGTTAAACATAATAGACATTTTAAAATATTTGCAAATGGTGTTTATAAAAAGTTATTCAAGGTATCCTGATAATTTTTAACTTTTCCACTATGTCTCGTTTTAACTTTCCCACATATACGAAATAGGGTAAAAGTTTAGTGATGGGTTCAAGTATCGCAGAAGACTTCTTTGCGGATGAATACGTTTGGAGGACTCCTCATTTTAAAAAAGTAGTTTTGCGATTAGTTTATTGGTTGTTTGCCAATTGGTCGTATGTGCAATGAAGCCCTACACATACGACCAATTGGCAGGGAATACGGGTATGCGGGTACGGGTATACGGGTATACGGGAATTGTAGGGAATACGGGTATGTGTTAACCGTATTCCCTACAGCCCTAAACCGTAAACAGATTTCAATATAATTCGGTTTGTGGACATATTTTGATCATCACTCTTTTTATACACAACTCAAAATTTGGTGTCATCTACGATAAGTGAAAATCTACAGTTTAACAATTTTTTATGAAAATTTATTGAACCAATTTTGATAAAATCTTCTTTTTTTGTACTTTTTTCTTAAGCACTTACCCCCAAATTTGTGCATTATGAAAGAAAATAAACAACTGCAATATGACCACATACGAAATATCATTAAATTCTGGTTTGGGTTGAACATCACCTGATGTTTAAAGGCGTAGACATTTTCAGTCATCGTCGTCTTATAAACAAAAGGAAGAATAAAACATAAAATAAAGACTCCTAGCCCTCTAATTCTCTAATAGGCGTCTGAAGTTGGAGTTTAAGAGTTAGACAGAGAAACATGATACGAAAGATAAAAGAGAGGGATATAACCTTAGAAACCAAGATTACATAAAGGAAGCTATAGATTCAGATCTACTCTCGGTGTTGCAAACCCCGTACATACTATAGGCCTAATAGTGACGTATGCATATTATATTACTTGATTATATTACTCCGGTTTAAAATACTACATACGTTGACTAATAACAATATTGGAGTAAATAATCTGAACAATATTATTAAATAAAAAAATAAATAAATACACTATTGAATAATTTAGGAACAATCCCGAGATGAAAACCTCTTTGTAATGTTAAAGTTACAATAAAAAAAAATCAAAACTCAAAGGAAAAAAAGGACTGTTATTTGTTCATATATATTTGAACTTTTTAAATATTTGAGATGTTTGTATATCTTAAATATTTTTCCCTTCTTGTTAATGGCAAAACACTTCTCGGTCATCGTCGTTTTATAAAAATAAGAAGAAGAACATGAATTGAAAACCCTTAGCCCTTGAGTTAAAACAGTTTCATGCTCGGAAGAGAACATGAGTTGGTCAAGAGAGACCGTATTAAAGAAACGATAAAAGAGGGAGATTTACCATAAGACAACTAAAAAAGTCTAGATCTAGGTAGGTCCTTGGGATTATAGTGATCCTGAACACGTCGACGCTCTAGGGCAACAATATATATATTAAAAAAATCTAAAATATTGAGAATAATGAAACAAATTCATTTTTTAAACATACCGACATTTCCTATACGTGTTTTTATCAAATAAAACAATTGAAGTTTGAAAATCAAACGATTGAATGTGTCATCTAATTTCATATCGAAATATTTTCGTACTCAATTAAATTGTGTTTTGGTAAAAGGAAAGAAAGTTTTATTGCTTACCCAGTCTACAAAGTATAGTGTAAGTTTGGTAATCATTAAAATTGTTAACCTTAGTTTTTTACCGATCTAGGTAGGTCCTTGGGAATATTCTACCTTAGTTATTATAGTGTGCCTCTAATAATTGTTTGTAATTAGGAAAAGAAGTAAATTTTATTCTCTTAATTTTTACTTCTCCAGTTATATGAAATCTGATAAATAAACTTGTTTACATGGATTACAAAATAAGTTTTGTGACGCGATGTCTTTTTTGTAAACGAAGGACGAAGCGTAATGCGAGGAATCTTCCCCCAACTAGTTGTGCCACGCCTCCGTTTACATGGTAATACTTTTACTATACACTCTGCCAGAATATTCCATTTAGTAATCTCAATCAAACAAATGATTGTGTGTTGCAACATAAACAATCTAATGGATTTAGAGTAGCACGTATTGAACTGATTAATGGGGCTTGGTTAATCTATCACCAGTGGAGCACACATCCCTTTCATTCGAAGTCAGGTCTTTCGCCACAGAATTTAGAGCAAATTACTTAAACGCAAGCAAGGAATGAAGTAACGTACGAGGAAGCACTACCCCCCACTAGTTGTACCATGCCTCCGTTTCCATGGAAATGTTTCCACCATCAACCTTGATATAATATAACTTTCAGTAAACTCAATCAAACATTTTTATATAATGTACGCTACTCGATCTAATGTATATAGGACAGCAGATGGTGAACTGAAAACTGGGCGAGGAATAACTACCACCGCTTGATCAAACATTCCATTCGCACGAAATCATATCATCTTTCCACATAATTGTGAAGAAATTACTCAAATATAAGAAGTGGATGAATTGTAGTACGAGGAAGAACTATCCCCACTATTTGTACCACGTCACCTTTTCCACTTCCTCGCAATGGTATTAGTTCATGATAATACTTCTACTATCCACTTTTTCTGTATATTCCTTTCAGTAACCTCAATCAAACAAATGTGTTCAATGCTACTCATTTTAATGTATTTAGACAAGTAAATAATGAACTGATAACTAGGGTAGGGTTAAACTACCACCAGTTGATCAAAACATACTTTTCGATCGATACTACGCCTTATTTTTCTTGATAGTACTTCCCCTGTTCACACTATCAGAATATTAATTTCAGTGGGCTAAATGAAACAAATGTATGTTGCACGCTGTATACTCTAATGTATTTAGGCCAGGAGATAATGAACTGAGAACTGGGGCGAGGTTAAACTACTACCAGTAGATGAAATTTTTCTTTCACACGAAGTCATGTCATCTCGCCACAAAATTGTGATGAAATTACATAATTCTAGCGAGGGGTGAAGTGGAGTACAAAGAAGACTTACCACACTAGTTTTACCACATCTTTTTTCGTTTCCATAGTAATACTTCTACTATCCATTCTGCCAGAATATTCCTTTCAGTAACCCTAATAAAACAAAAGTGTGTTGTACGCTAAAAAATGTAATTTATTTACGACAGCAGATAGTAAGCTGATGGCTGGGTCGAGGTTACACTACCAACATTAAATCAAAAATTCTTTTCGCTCGAAGTCTTGTCACCTCGCCGCAGAATTGTGATGAAATTAATTAAATACAAACAAGGGTTTAAGTGGGTTACGGGGAAGACTTAAATCCAGAAGTTTTACTATGATTCAATTTTCATTGTAATATTTATACTATCCAGTATGCCAAAATAAGCTCGATCAAACAAAAGTATTACTAAAATGTATTTAGGCCAGCAGATAATGAAAATACATAGCAGATAGCTGATGCGGAGTTCCTTTTGGTGAGTTTAAAATTAATAACAAATGTGTGTTGCACGCTACACAAGCTATTTTATTTAGGCAAGGAGATAGTAAATTGCTGGTTTTATCGTATTCAAGTCGTCACGCCACAGAATTGAAAGGAATTTACTTAATCTAAATGAGGAATGAAATTGAGTGAAAAGAAGACTTGCCCACAATAGTTGTATCATTTTCATAGCAAAACATATACTATCCATGCGGTTAAAATTTTCTTTTCAAACAATACAATGTTTGTGTGTTACACACTTCATAAGTTAATATATTAAGGCCAACAGATCATGAACTGATGGTTTCCTCTCATTTACGTCATATAGCTACAGACTCGTATGGAAATAACTTAAAATACAAGCGAGGGATGAAGTGGAGTACTGGAACAATTTCCTCCGTTGTACGACGCTTCAGGATTCTATGTCAATACTTCTACCTGCCAATATATTCCCTTCAATAGCTCAATCAAATCATCTTGTGTGTTTGCGGCGAACGTCTTGGCTACCGACTGAGGCGAACGTCAGCCCTCGTTATTCGATATGACCAGACGTTCGAACCGCTTAAGGTTCCGGAAGGAGTGTTTGGAAAAACGTGTTAGGACTTACCCAGTAAATACATTGTATCGTTAATTAACGCTTAGTCTCAAACCCAACTAATCACTATGTTCACAGCCAGCTTATGATGAGATATAATTTAATTAATAAACTAACTAATTAATTATTATAATTACTTAACTTATAGTTTAAAACTTACGGTTAGGAACAGGCGTGATGTGAGAATTACGTTAACCGTTTAGGTCATAATAATTCGTTCTCAATTTTAGTCGGATGACCTACTAATGACTACGTAACACCCGGGGGTCGATCAGACCCCGCAATTAAGGGTTTAGGTAGCCATTTAGGTTTATCACTAAGAGGTTAAATTGTAACAACGCGCAACTTACGTCCGCTGACTTCGGCGCACTGTGAACGACTGCGGATTGTCTTGACTACGATGCGCGCGCATCGCATATCTTATGCCGTGATCTAGATACGGTGATCCCCGAATACCCGTGGAATTACCACATGTTGGACGCTATACAATCCAATGTTTATAGGCCAACAGGTAGTGCATAAATAGATTCCTCGCATTTAATTCTTCTCGTAGAATTGTTAGAAAATGATTTAAATGCAAGCGAGGCTTGAAGTGGAGTATTGGGAACCATATTCTCCATTTTTCTACGCCTCTGTTTAAATGGCAATACTTCTACTATCCTTTCAACCAGAATATTGGTGTATTGGTGTTAGTTAACACAATCAAACAAATGTGTGTTACACTTTAAGGAACCAATGTCTTTGGGCTAGCAACTGATGGCGGGACGGGCTTAACTATTACCAGTAAATCAATAATTTCGTTCACTCAAAGTCATGTCATCTCACCACAGAATTTGTGATGAAATGACTTACATGGAAACGTGGGGTGAAGTAAACTACTGGAATACTTTCCTCCGTTGTATCATTTCTTCGTTTTCATTATAATACTTCTTAAATTCATATTGCCACTATATTTCTTTCAGTTCTCTATATGAAAGTCAATTGTGTTCTACGCTACAGAGCTAATGTATTTAGGTTAGGAGATACTGGACTGATGGCAGAGCAGGGTTGAACTAGCACGTGTAGATCACACTTACCTTACGCTCGTATTTTAAGACATTTGGGTACGGTATGTCTGTTAAATTTAACTTCCAATAACTTACACCATAGATTCGTTTTAAAGTAGCACCGACTTGTAAATATATAGTAGATCTAACAGGTTTTTAGAATATAAAAAGTATATAAAACTAATACTAATTTGAAATTAATGATCCGTGTTTATCATTTTATACCTAGTAATAAAATATACATTTATAAAGTGTTAAGTTTACATCTTATATAGTCTACGAGTTATAGTCGATTTCATAAAAACATGAAGCCATTTATACGAAAAACAAAAAAAATGAACAAACAGCAACATTTTAATAGACGTCACCTCCAAAAGTATTGGTCTATAATTCTGAAACTGCCTCTACGTTTTAACAGATAACTCAGCTTTTATTAAATACTTTAATCAAATATACATTTATAAATTTCTTTCTTCCAGTCATCGTAGACTGTAGTGTTAACTGTAAGAACTGAATTTTTTGTATTAACTATTGGACATGAATATATTGCATTTATATTAAACCTATCTAATGATTTCAATAACACATCTCGCTTCTCTTCTAACTGTTGTAACTTAGTTTCTAACGTTTGTCCACAGCTTCCTTCATGTGTAAAGTTGTAAATACTTTGTGCAATACAAAGTGCGATGTTGATACTTTCATCAGACACGGTATTCTTCAACAAAATATCTGTCTCATTGTACAGTTCCTCCAAATTGGCGACCACATTCAGATAGTTCTGAGCACATTGTCCGTTCTGCCCTCCTAAAAACATATTTAAACCAGAATTATTCTTTGAACATTTCGACGATTCAGGGGAATAAAATATATATTTTGAAAAAATCTAAAATATTGAGAGTAATGAAACAAATTCTTCTTTTTTTTTAATCCCGACATTTTCTAGGTGTGTAATTACAAAGTAAAACAGTTAGAGTTGAAAAATAAAATAATTGAAAGTGTCATCTAATCTCATATCGAAATATTTTCGTAGCAAATTAAATTGTGTTTTGGTAAAAGGAAAGAAAGTTTTTTTGCTTACCCAGTCTACAAAATATAGGGTAGTTTGGTAATCAACATATTTTCTACAAAAATTATCAACATTTGTGAAAACATCAATCATCAAATAGAATTAAATACACAACTATTGACGACACTTTATTTCAACTAAATAACGTTTCAATTAATAAGTCGTCATTTTACTTGTTAGAAGATACGAACTTTCCTCCCACTAAACCGGAAAATACAGGGGTTATTCTAACAGAAATGAAACAACATGACCACTCTCCAAGTCCAATGTCACCACAATATAAACAGTTGTATAATTTAAGATCATTTTATTCAAATGACTTTGCGACGGTAATTTTATATTGTAGTCTTGCTGCTATCTGCTCTTGTATTACCAAGAAGGTCTTTATACTTGCAACACCTTAAGATCAAAAATTAGACGATTAAACACTGGATATTGTGAAAAGTTATGTTTAGATTTGTTTATTGAAGGTTTAATTTATGTAAATAGTAATGATAATCTTTGAATGGTGCATCACCAATGAGTAAGCTGTATAAACTACAATTTGAAACAAATAGAGTGTTATGGTAAGCTGAATTTAAATCATTTATATATATTCTTCCTAGTTTTTTAAGGGTGAAAACCTCTCGGCCATCATTACCTTAAACAAAATTTTTCGTGGATTTGGATTTCTGATTTTTTAACTGATTTTTATGGTCTCAGAAGTCGTTTTTTAGATTTGTAAAATTCTTCAAATTGAATTACTACATAAAAACAAATTCCTCGGGGTAAAAGTTACATTCCTAGTACTTTATATTCTGATCTAACTTGGACTATGGTTATTTATACATTTATGTCTTGTTAAGTCTTAGAAAGTTTAGTTTCAAAAAAATACTTTTCTTCATTTTTCTAACTTGGTTATGTTAAACCCAGCTGACAGTTCCGGTCAGACGCTGGTTAAGTGAATATGATTAAACTTTCGGTCACTGGCCAAAATGTGGAAGTTATAAATTTCATAATTGAAAAATATGTTGATCCCTTTGTTTGACTTCAGGAAAGCGAATATTTGTTTTCGACATGCAGTCCGAATGTCGTCGTTGTCGTTGCTGTCAGAACTTGCACACGAAGCTTCAAAAAAGTTAGAGACATGAATTTTGGTCGAAGAGATTGGTAGTGTGCTCATATAGAACCCTATTGAAATACAGAAAATTATAATTGACAATCTCGAAGTAACTGTCATTTTAAATAGTTGTCCGTTCATATGTATGGTATCAACTTGTCAAACATTACATTTAACACATATTTTAAAATTTAAATTCTGGATTAAATGGTAGCAATCACACTTATCTATGTTGACAAACGTGGAAGTTATAACACAAAATGTAATGTCTGATCCTGCCACACAAAAACAAAATTATAAATTCTACAGTTTTGAGATCTGACAGAGCCAAGTTACCGACACGAGCTTAGTGTAGGCTCTTTCACATATGTACATCTTTAATGCCTATTAGGGCATAGATATTTACATGAGCGACACTAGTGGGGACTTAATATAAACATTAGACCCTGGCTGACGTCAGAAAGTGGCCATCTACACAATAACTTTATTCAGAAACCCTCTCTAGCAACTGTTTTAAACAAAATTACTCTACTTTGTAAGTCTCCCTCTGATCTAACAATACGATAACATTTCCTTCAAAACCCAAAAAACCAGATTTTGAGTATTACATTTAGAGGATCTGGTTACATTGTATGATTTTGCTGGGTTTGTATATGACGTCGCCAATAAACTTTTTTATCGTAGTATTCACATGTTATTGATGATTATATTGATTTATTCATTAAGTTTTAAAGTTTTATTCCAAAATGTTTTGGTCATCGTGTTTTGCAATGTAGAACTCAATTGTGATGTAGAACATTTAAATCGATTTTCTGACCGTTTCAAATTTCGTTCCACGCGCACAGGCTCATGATACTGATTTTATATCCTGATCAATATTCTAATTCTACCTTGGAAATAAAATAAAACAAACAAGTATTAAATTATAAAATCATTCCTGATATATTCAATTAACTCTGAATTTAAAATAATTTACCTGTTGCAATAGGAACTAATAATACTTTCTGCGACTTTTTTATACAGGTATCGAGATCAGGATCAAATGAGTATAGTTTCAAGGCTCTTCCTTTCTTTTCATCTGTTACAGATGACAAAATTGATGGCAAACGTCTACGAGCGTCTTCGGTTTGTCGCTCAATAATCAGTTTCACACCAGAAATACCACTTTGTATTCCAAGAGCTTTCACACTATTTACTGAATATTCTGACATCAATGGTAAGTAGATGTACCTTTGCTGAAAAACTAGTCCAGGATCCTAATAAGAACAGATATTGACAGGTATGAATATAGTAAGTATATACCATTACTAAGTGCTGATAATTTGTGTGTCATGTATGTGCAGTGTTCTACAATCTGAACGCCCGATTTTAATAAAATTAGGAATGTTGGTAAATTTTGAGCATATCTCAGGAAGAGGTTAATTTTTTTTTTATTACTAACAATTTTGTTGTTAGGAAAAAACACAAAATACCAATTTATCAAAATGGTATCCAACGATTTTGATAAATTTTGTCTAATGTATGGCTTTTGAGAACACATAGGTCGCCATCATTTCTTTGATTTGTCCTAATGTAAACTATAAATTAAATGTATATATAATTCGTAAGCCATAAAAGATTAACTAAACTTGATGCCACCATCTCAATATTGTACACAGTTTTTATTTTATTAAAAAAATATAGGGTTGGTAAACATATATTCACAGTTTTGTTTCAATAGATTAAGTTGATTTTAGTTTAGATACATTTCCATATAACTCCGCTATACCGGTCCCAAGCCCGGAGCCCAATTTTATGGGAAGGAGGAGGGATAGAGGAGTAACACCTCTTTAAAAAACCTTGGTCCATCTGACCCGGATGGTAGTACCTTGTATGGGTCCCTGCCTAGGGTACTAGGTGAAAACCGATCAACGGTCTCGAAGGTGGATGAGGGTTTCCCCAACAGCGGAGAGGGCGGAAGAATCTAGAGGAGTCAACCTCAAATAAAAATCAATCCTAATGGAAATCTATCAGCAATGGACAAAACTACTACGGAGGTATTTACCCCAGATGGCAATCCAGCTATGCTGGTAAATCCATCCTCGAAAGAGGCAGGCCCCACGGATTCTGGGGGGGGGGGGGCGACTATTGCTTGTTGATGACCCTTTTAAGAAAGGCTCAAGGGTGTTGAGATCACCTAGTAAATCAAACACAGACGAAAAGGATATTAAATTGGTTAAAGAAAATGAAGAATTTCGGGATAGGCTTCAAGAATTAGAAGAAATTGTTGCACAGCTAAAAAGGGAAATGAATTATTTAAAAACTGAAAATAATCTTTTAACAAAGGCCCAAAATAATACCTTAAATGAGGCTAATGGTTGTGAAAACGTAGAATCAAGATAATATTGTACAGATGAAGAGGATTTAGCTCAGGAAACGGAATGGATTCTCAAAAAAAGAAGACCCAACAAGAAAAGAAACGTTGCATTCTCACCTGAAGAACAAGAAGAGCTGAAAAGAGGGGAGAAGGTGGGTCTTTCTCAACTAATTAAAGAAGGTGTAGTAAAACATTTAAAAATGGACAGAACTACAATGAAAGAACAAAAACCTCCACCAATAAATATTGTTGGGGTATCAAACCACTCTGAACTGCAGACAACTCTACAATCTTTTACAAATCAAGATTATAAATTGACCGCATTAAACAGTAATATCTGGAAAGTTAACATGCCCGACTCTGACAGTTACAGAGCCTTAGTACAAAAACTTAAAGAAAACAACACACAGTGGTACTCATATGAAAACAAAAATGAAAGGCCTATCAAAGTAATGGCTAGAGGATTACATTCATCATGTGTCAAAGAGGACATTATAGAAAATCTAAAAGAAAAAGGGTTCAAGATCGTTGATGCTGTCAACATTCTTAAAAAAGAGAAAATAGAAAACAACAAAGGTGAAATAGAAACACAAAGGAGAGGGCTACCGTTGTTTATGTTAACTTTTGACAATAAAGAGGTTGTTGATAACATTTATCGTATTAAATCAATCCTTAACATTATGGTTAAAATTGAGCCCCTAAGAAGAAATTCGACTCTGATACCTCAATGCAAGCGGTGTCAAGGATATAACCACACTCAAGGCTATTGTCAGAGAGAACCTAGGTGTGTAAAATGCGCAGGGAAACATCTGACTGTTGCATGCACATGGTGTAAGAATAATTCACCAAAGTGTGTAAACTGTAATGGTAAACATATAGCAAATTATAGAGGTTGTGAGGTTGCCAAAGAATTGCAGAAGCGAAGAAACGCTGTGCTAAGAGTTCAAAATCAAAATCAAAAAAATACAAATAATCTCATACAACAGAATTTGAACAGGGCTTCCAACAGTATGAGCAATGATACTATTAGGGCACCAACAACCTATGCAAAATCCCTTAAGAGAAGTACTCCAGAAATTGATACAATAGAAAATAACCTGAAAATCATATTGGAGAAACTAGATGAACAAAAACACACAAATAAATTAATATTTGATAAAATAAGTAGGATAGAAAGCAACAACAATAAAAAAAAAAGAAAAATTGAAAATATGAACCGTACTTTAAGAATTGCTACCTGGAATGCAAATGGTCTTGCTCAGCAAGCCATGGAGTTGGAAATGTTCCTTGTTAATGAAAAAATTGATATCTGCTTGGTGTCAGAAACACACTTTACTAATCAGTCCTACTGTAAAATCAAAGGATTTTGTCTTTATCACATAGATCACCCTTCGAATCGAGCTAGAGGGGGCTCTGCAGTGGTTATTAAAAACAGCATTAAACATTTTGAGAATACAGAAATAAAGCAGGAAACAATGCAAGTAGCAACAGTTACAGTGAAAATCAAACACAAAGATTTTAATATTTCATCCATATACTGTCCACCTAGATATAATTTGAAAAAAGAAGACTATGCAAGGCTTTTTAAAACACTAGGAGATCATTTCATAATAGGAGGCGACTTCAATGCAAAGAATACTTATTGGGGGTCACGATTGACCACTACAAAAGGAAAAGCATTATATGAGTCGGGAAGAGAAGTTAAATGTGATTTTTACTCAACTGGGAAACCAATGTATTGGCCATCAGATTTCAGAAAGATCCCTGACCTTATTGATTTTTTCATTGCTAGAGGGGTGTCGGACAAGTACATCAATGTCAGTGAAAGTTACGAGTTGGCCTCTGACCATTCTCCGGTTGTTATGACAATAAGTGGAAATATAATACAAAAAGATGAGCATCCTAAATTAACTAACTTTAAAACAAATTGGGATGAGTTTAGAGAAGAGTTGAGTTATAATATAGAACTCCAGATGCCACCTAAAACCCCTGAACAGCTGGAGGAAGAAATTGAATCTTATATCCATAACATCCAACAATCAGCTTGGAATAACACACCTAGTATAACCAAACCCAAAGGTAATGTTATATATCCAATAGAAGTGCGTGAACTAGTACTGAAGAAAAGGAAAATCCGCAAAAAGTGGCAGAAAACCAGAGCACCCCAACATAAATCACAATTAAATCAATTGAGTAATAAACTTAAGGATTTATTGAGGCAAATCAAAAGTGAGTCCATCTCTAAGTATCTCGAAGGGCTGTCGGCTGATGAGGATTGTGATTTCAAAATATGGCAAGCGACAAAAAGTATTAAAAGACCAAAAATTCATATTCCGCCCATCAGGAAAGAAGATAATACATGGGCAAGAAGTAATAAGGAGAAAGCAGATATGTTTGCTATACATCTAGAGGACACATTCACACCATTTGAAACAAAAACAGCACGTAAACAATTAGTACCAATCGAAAAGAATGATTTAATTGATATCAGTAAAGTGACATACAATGAGCTTGTACAGGAAATTAGACAATTAAACGTTAAAAAAGCGCCTGGTTATGAACTAATAACTGGGAAAATTCTCAAGGAACTGCCATTGAACGCCCTGATAAAGTTGTTGCATTTGATAAACGCTTCTTTCAGACTTAAATATGTCCCGAGACAGTGGAAAGTTGCGGAGGTCATTATGATACCAAAGCCAGGAAAAGATCTTAGGGAAAAAACATCTTATCGACCTATTTCTATTCTGCCGACTATTTCAAAAGTTTTTGAAAAACTTTTAATAAAGCGTCTTAAACCTATAATTAAAGAAAGGAAATTAATCCCCCAGCATCAGTTTGGGTTTAGAGACAAACATTCAACAATTGACCAAATTCACCGTATTACCAATGTCATAGAAAAAGCAATTGAAGAACGCCAAGTTTGCTCATCCTTGTTCCTGGATGTATCACAGGCGTTTGACAAGGTCTGGTATGAGGGTTTACTCTATAAATTGCAAAGGGATCTCCCAGAGCAATTCTACAAAATACTTAAGTCATATTTGTCTGAGAGATGCTTTAGGGTTAAGCAAGACTGTGAATATTCTGAGATGAAGAATATAGCGGCAGGAGTTCCACAAGGAAGTGTCCTAGGACCTACTTTGTATCTCTTATATACAAATGACATACCCCAAGATTCTGATACAATCATGGCCACTTTCGCAGATGACACTGCAATAATGGCAGTTGGGGATAGTGCAGAGGAAGCAAAACACAAGCTCCAGAAAGCTATTGATAAAGTTAGTGTCTGGATACAAAAATGGAGATTAAGATAAATGAAGCAAAATCAAGCCATGTAAATTTTACCAACAGAAAGATAAACCCAACACAGGTTATAATAAATGGACACTTAATAGCTCATGGAAATACAGCCAAGTACCTAGGAATGACACTTGATGCAAAGATTCATTGGAAGGAGCATGTTAAGAAGAAGATTACAGAGCTGAATATTAAATTCAGGAAAATGAATTGGTTGCTTGGTAGGAGATCAACATTAGATCTACACAATAAACTTTTAGTATATAGGCAAATATTAAAACCAATTTGGACTTATGGGATACAGCTATGGGGCTGTACCAAAAAAACAAATGTTAAAGGTATTCAAACATTCCAAAATAAGGCTCTGAGGAGTATGGTTAACGCGCCATGGTTCGTGCAAAATGATGATCTCCATCGTGATCTCGGGATGAGTACTGTCTCAGAAGAAATTAAGAGATATGCAATCATGCATAAGAATAGACTGCAAAAACACGAGAACCCTGAAATGCTCCGTGTAATCAACAACACAGAAGATGTGAGGCGCCTGAAACGAACTAAACCTCTGGATTTGGTGAACGAGATTGTGTAAATAAGTAACCGCATGAACTTTGTGTGTAAAATATAGGACTCCATCAGTGGATGGTGTTCCAAACACTGCTTTCTTTAATATGAAATGTTAATTACTTGATAAGGCAAACTTAGTTGTAATTATTAATAAATTAATAAAAAAAAATAAAAATATTTCCATATACACAAAAGATTTCGTACTATGTACGAAAACGAAAATTCGCTGTTATTTATTTTGTTTTTTTTTTGTTCAGTTAAAAAACGAAAAAATTAAAAGATTCTATCCTAATGCAAGGAATTGACAAATTTGTAGCAAACTTTTCTGTTTTAGACAAGTAAGGGAATTTTAACTATGCATTGTGCTGACGTCACGATTCACCGACTTGTCTCAACGGTAAAATCGCGAGTCAGCTAGTTTGTGAAGTAAAAATCCAAATTTTATGAAATTTGAAAATATGAAATATCAAGGATAGAGGAAGTATTCATTCATATCTATTACGATATTTTAATATAAGTTGACCAACGCCATTTTCCCAAAAATGTCAAAATAATGCAATTTTGAGAAAATAAAGTATTTTCTAACACAATAAAGAAAAATAAGAATAATTTAGTTTGAATAATTTTGGAAAAAGTTAATAATAAAAAAGTTGAAAAATTTTCAACCTTTGCTAACGTAATAAAAGTGGAATAAAAAAGAAATTGGAAGTTGTTTGCTAGCTATACATTTAACTGAATGAATAAAAGTTTAACGTAAATTAAATAGAGAAATGAAATTTAAGAACCAATGTGTGGGATATGGTTGTCTCACCTTAGTGTGACAACTAAAAATGATAATAAATTCAAATCCCAAAATAAAGCTAAAAACAAGTATTAAACATTTTATGTCAATCCTAGACAAATTAATTAACAATAAATGCGGAGGTGTGAAAAAAGGTACATAAAAAGAGTTTTCTGAATAACGGACTAAAATTCTGTTGCTCTGTTGCGGCTACTGGAATGAAATACAGTGCGCTACAAAACTAGTGAGTTTTGTGAAAAAATGTGTTAAATTGGCAAAGTTAAGAAATGGGATCTACGTAAGAATTAGATCGACGATTAAGAAAGCATAGGAAAGCCTAGATACGTAGTTAGAAATTGTACGTGATGCCCTAGCGAAGACTTACAAAATAAGCTCACTCAAGGTGAGATAGCTTGAAAAGAAAATATGCTGTAAAACTAAATAATAATCAATTTCAAAATAAAATGGGTTTATTTCTAAATTCACAATACAGAATTTGATTACATTTTACTCTTATGTCTAAGGGATCTGAACAAAAAGTATTGATTGCCATTTACCCTAAAATATTGTTTAAAGAATTATCGATCATGCAGTGAAAATATACAATAGCCCTGTCGTCATAATTTGAATTTCACTATAAAAAGTGGAAATATAAAGCTCAATATATTTTGCCAAAAACGGTGAATAGATAAATATTCGTTTTTTGTAAATAACCAAAACGAACCAGACAAAATTAAGGGTTCATGACTGTATTTTTATAATTAATTTGCCACGGTCATTTGACCCTTATTGCGATTTGAAACACATGTTCGGGTTACAAATGATCACACAACTATTATTTAAACAAATTGGTACATCCGATTTTTATATATTCGAACTTTTACTATGTGTTTTGTTTTTTTAACAGGTTACTTATGTAATGGCACTATTGGAATTTGCAATTAATAAAATTTCTTCCTTCCGAGACTAACATATTGAGAAAGAGTTTGGAAATCACAAGAAACCTAGCGGTGTGTACACCTTATTTTCATGTATTCTCGGTTTATATCACTCGCTTTCGTCTTTCCTATCAGGTCTCTATTGACCAACTCTTGTTGTTCTTGATCCTGAGATATTAGAATATTCAAGTGCTAGGAGTCTTTATTTTAGGCGATGATAACCGAGTAGTGTTACGCCTTTAAACAACAAGAACATTTATAGGATTTGTTGGGTTCTTATTTGAAGCAAAATATGAAACATTAAAGCTAATTTTTAGTGTTTTGTTTAATTTTTTTAAAGTTTTCATTAGTAAAAATATTTGTATACCATATCCAATATGTTCACATAACAAATTTTATAAAAATCTCTTTGGTCTGCAGACTAACAACATACACCTTTATAAGAAAACATAAGCTTAGGGATCTCTAAATTTAAAATCAATTTTGTTTATGTATTGTATTTTATCAATATTATGTTAATTGAAAAATAATAATATAACATGAAACTATCTCCAACTTACAGCAATGTTGATACCGTTCTTTCTTGCACAAGTCCTAACTGCTGAAACGACATTCAGTGCTGATCTACCTACATCTTGGCCTACGATTTCAGCACATTCAAACACCACAGGTATAGCTATGAATGTTGAATCCAGGATCAACAAGTCTCCAAATAAATTCCTTATACTGTCTATCGCCAAGCGGAACTGATCCAAGTAGTTCTGAATACAGCTTGTGATCACTTCTTGAGAGGTCTGTCCATTACTGCATTCTCTGATTGGACCTGTACCGTTTTCTACAAACTTCTTCCTTAAATTTAACTCCAACGATTGCACTTGTTGGAGCAGTTGTTTTTGCATTTCGACAGATTTGTTAGCGCAAGTGAAGTATTTATTTACATCTGTTAGGCAATGTTTAAAATTTATTATTATATCAGAAATATACCGGGTGTTTCAGACCACATGGACACTATCTGTAGCGCCAAAACGAAACCAGATAAAAATTTCCTTCAAATTAGAACACTCCTTTTTCGACCCCAAAGAATTCAGGAAAATTATTTTCGACGCTCCTCAATGACCCAAAAGGTTACAGCAATGAAACGATAACAAATATTTTTGCTCCAAAATGTTCAGAAAAGAGAGACCTTTAAAATGAGGTATCACACGACCTATGTTTCTATTTGAAAATTTTCCAAAAACACCACCCTGCCCCCCAAAAGTGCCCTTTTGAGTCATTGAGGAGCGTCAAAAATAATTTTCCTGAATTCTTAGTGGTCGAAATAGGGGTGTTCTAATTTGAAGGAAATTTTTATCTGGTTTCGTTTAGGCGCTACTGATAGTGTCCATGTGGTCTGAAACACCCGGTATATGGTGTATTTAATATTTATTATCTTCAATAACAAAATATCTTTTTCAGGTAAATTTCTGCATCTTTGAGAACTAAAGTCTGTTATGTAAAGTAAAATGGTACAGTGAAAAGAGGTTTATAATTATCTGAAAAAATTAATTGTTAGAGAAACTATGGGGTGTTGTTTTCAGAAACGTTCATTGACCGAGTTATAGTCTTTAAAAGTGGGGCTGAAGCTTTCCACCCCCCCCCCCATACTCTTATTGTGGCCCGATTTTTCTTTAATTATGTATTACTTGGAATTACACGTCATATTGACAGTTCAAATCCTATGTATTTTATAGCACTCAATTAGCTTTATTTTGATTTTATTTACGTTTTTCTCTATGACGACAATTGACTATGTTAAAAACAAAACAAAACAAGCGTACAACTAAAATGTAAAATCAATGAATTGATGAAGAACTAGTTTTTTATATGTTTAAATATACAATAAGTAAATAACATGAAGTATTAAAGCACATCTATTATGGAGTATTTTAAAATTGAATATGTGAATCTTAAAATATTGGTTTTAAAGGTAATTTTTAATTTGTGGTATGAAATCATAAATTTGTTTGGTAACGTTAAAGCTCGTATTTTCAAGTCCATACATAGTAAAGAAAAAACAATTAAAAACTAATTTAACGATAAATTTATAAGTATTTAAAATAATCTTCAGATTTTGTGTAACATTTATATTTTTTCAAAAAATTGAAAAAAGCGCAATTTAAAAAAAGTTAACAAAACAAATGACGAGTTTTACAGATCTATATTTATGATTCACATGTTCAATTTGTTAAAAAAAAAAATCAAAAAATAATCATTTAATGGTTGTTATTTTATACCTATAAAAACTATTGTTGTTTTAATAAAGCACAGTTACCTTACAATTGTTTATAAAAACCCCGATTATTTATATTTCAATAAATATACAAAGTGTAACTTACAATGTTCTAATTGATTAAATCAAACCTATTTTATGGAATTATGACGATAAAAAACATCGAGGAGGCAAATAAATATTTAAAAAATATATAATGACAATTTTTGTGGAATAAACACGGTTTTGTAACTAAATTTACATTTATTATAATTTACACCAAACATTGTTATGCCTGAATTAATTGATTTTTTTTTTTTTTTTTTTTTTTACGTATGTTTCTTTTTTTTCATAATAACCTAGTCAATATTGTAAAGAAAAAATTAAGACTCAAAATAATATAAATTTAATAATACCAAAATTGATATTTTAAGGTTTTTTAATATCACGTATTATCTACGTAGGGTTCTTTTATGATTATCAATTAAAATGCCTATATATTAAGCTAGCAACAAGGAGGGTAGTTTTTGTCTGCTACTGGGAACATAATTACAACCTGTTTATATACAAAGCGGCTGCATTTTAAATATAAGAAATCTCACAGTCTACATCATACTTACAATAATCAGCAATATTTTTCGGCAAGTCTACAAATTTTGCCGTATCCGTTATATTGTCGACATTGGTTCTATACGTTGTGTTTATGCATTGGTTTAATGCAGCAGGATTTGATTGTAGGGCATCCAACATTGTATTTAAAGCAATTCTAAATGATTTCAATTCCTGAGTGATACCCATGTTTACCTGTCTCTTTATATCAGCTGTACCGATTGCAATTGCCGTTTTGGCATTTATTTTGAAATAATACGCTTCATCCAGTGTATTTTCGGCTAACTTTCTGGTTTCATAGTACTTCTTTAATCCTGCTTCTAAAGCTTCTTCAGCTTCCGTCAATCCACTTGCTGTACCCTAAAACATAATTGTACTTTATCGGAATAAATCAATAAGTAATAACACACTCATATTGCAATATCAACAAACGTCAATAGGTCGTGACATATGCTCACGATGGGTGGTTGGATCGTGAGCATGTCAGTCTACTGTTGGGCGCTCTAATACGAAAGGATAAGATAAATCGGAAAGTGAGATTCGTTCGGCAAGATTAGGCCTACTATTCTATTCTAATGTTGGAATCAATAAGGGTGTCTTTTTAATTCGAGCGTTTTTTATTTATTATTATTTTTGTTTGTTTGTTTTTTAAACTGAGAATACTATATTTACAATGATGAAGTAAAATTCAGAGGGAAATGGTGACTGGGTTACCTGGGGCCGTAATATTACTCCTCCAGCCGGTTTTAATTTTTTAATTTTATTATGACTTTGTTATGTTATACGGCTCAGAAAGGGTAAATACCGTGGACTATGGTTAAGTGAAGTAATTTTTTTTTACAACATTTTTATAAGTTGTCTAATTATTGACACTGGTTCAAGTGAAACTTTATTATTTGAGTGTTTCATTAAATACAGTATAAATTTTTGAACAACACTAATAATTACAGCATTACTAGGCGGTTTTTCGTGAAAATGTTCCTGAAAACGTAATGCAGTGTGTGACAAACTTTCCCCATACGCACGGCCAAATCTGTACGAGCGATAATAATACTCTACGTTAAAAGCTTTCTCTACAGTAGTTAGCACCATGTCAGCAAAAACTAACCTCAGATAAGGCAGAAATAATAATCACGAAGACGTAGCAACAATCAAAAGTTGACACTGTTGATCGAGAAGACAGCTAACTACAGCTGATTCAGTTTCAGTACTGTTTATTTTGGCGCATACCGCAGTATTGAGTGTTTCATCAACCATCACCAAAATGTTTTAAACGTATAACCGTATACAGTCGACTTAATGGGCATAGCCCTACATAACAACACATATTTGCTCATGTCGTAACACGTGAAATATTGAATATTTTGCGAAGTCAATGGGACCCCATGTTTCTTTATAGTGTGAGATTGCTACTCACTAAAAACCACACCTAAATACTACAATGGAGCTTAGGTCCTAGACAATAACTTTAAAAGGAAAGCAAACAAATTGAACTAACAAGTAAAATGGTGGTAGAATAAAATCGGTGGAGATTTTACAGTAATACATTTTAAATTACATTAACTTCAACAAAATGTAATACATTATAAATGAGGTGATAATAAAAAACAATCAAATTTTACTATCTACAATATACGTAGGCAATTTTATTCCATATACATACAATAAACAGTTTTGTTATCAAGTTTTTGGAAGATATATCAGTTTGAAAAATTGTTTTTAGAAAGGATATTTGGCGTTTCTCATCTATCGCATGTGAAATGTTCTCAAGTTCAAAACGTTGACAGATCTTAAACAAATTTAGTAGTTATATCTCTCGATCGTTTATTACATGTTTTATAACTCAACATTTTTGAGCAGCTGCTATATGAAAAAACAAATACAAAATACGATTTTCTAAAAATTGCTTTTAACTACTTTTAATAAATTCTACTCAATTCTAGTCTCTAAAGATCCAAGGTCAAAACATATTGGTAGTAATATCTCAAACATTCTGTTTGTAAGTCATTGGAAAAAAAAAAATCAGCAAAGGGGTTGTTATAAAACACGTAATTTCATCTCTACTGAGTTCGTTCAAATGTACGAAATCGGTGGAAAAATAGAAAGTAAACAAAACTTTACAGTTCAGGAATAACTAGTATGAAACCACAATTAACCTTGATCGCCGTCATGAAAAATCTACATTTTATTAAACACGATTTATTTGAGGAGTTATTTATAGCACAAAGCAAGTTTAAGTCCTTATTTAAATATATTTTTTTTTTTTTACAGACTGCGTCTATATTTCATATTCACTCTTTTATGACAATTACCGAACTAACAATTTGGTGACGATTAGTTTTAACAGAATTTTAATTGCTTTTAAGGGTCCAAAAGATTCTGATTTTATTTTTTACCTGTCTACCCCGAAACCAAAATTACAAGACCTCCACCTGTAATAATAACTATGTCGGAATATAAAATATCATAAGAATGGATTTTTCTTTCTTTGATGTTATTTTAATTTTATTTATTTCATTTCATTTATTATTTTTACAACCGAACATTGAATACAAAAACACACAATATAAATAAAGACAATCTCTCTCCCCCTCTCTCTCTTCCTCTCTCTCGATCTATTTATCTCTCCTTTACATACACACACACACACACACACACACACACACACACTCATACTATCTCTCACTCCCCCTCTCTCTCTAACTCATCTCTGTCTCTCTCTCTCTCTCTGTCTCTCTCTCTCTCTCTCTCTCTCTCTCTCTCTCTCTCTCTCTCTCTCTCTCTCTCTCTCTCCCCCTCTCTCTCTCTCTCTCTCTCTCTCTCTCTCTCCCCCCCCCCCCTCTCTCTCTCTCTCTCTCTCTCTCTCTCCTCTCTCTCTCTCTCTCTCTCTCTCTCTCTCTCTCTCTCTCTCTCTCTCTCTCTCTCTCTCTCTCTCTCTCTCTCTCTCTCTCTCTCTCTCTCTCTCTCTCTCTCTCTCTCTCTCTCTCTCTCTCTCTCTCTCTCTCTCTCTCTCTCTCTCTCTCTCTCTCTCTCTCTCTCTCTCTCTCTCTTAGGGGTCAGCGTAGAATAAAACATCAATAGAAGTCAGATTGGTATTTCCAATCAATCATCGAAGTTACTGGTCATTCAGTGCTTCTTGTATATTGAATCTGTAATTAGTGTGGCTTCATCTTGCTGAAAACGACGCATTCCCTTTTCTCCTTTAAACCATCAATTGTGGGACAATATACATTTTGAGCATGTCCAATTAAGTAACACGAGTAATTGTTTATTCACCAATTATGAACTGACTCACGACTCGATCACGTTCTATAACATACGTTTATCTTAGAAGAATCTGAATAGATTTCGTTTGGTTGCTGAACTCTCCAGATTCTACAGTTGTAGCTATTACCACAGTCATTTATCTGGAGAATTGCTGCATCAATGAAAAAAAAAACGGTTTGGGAATTGGAATGCCCTCATACTTTCCCTTTCAAGGTTGGGAGTTGGAATCCACCCACATTACCCATAGGGTGCTGATTATTATTAATAATAACACGTTAATTAATCAAATTTTAAATCAACATACATAATTTGTAACATTAAACAAAAGTGTTGTCTATATTTAAATCATTGCATGGTTAATATTAATAAACATGAACAATGTTTCAGAGAAAACAGTCATATAGGTTATTTTGTAAAACAGCTTGTGATTATGTATACAAAGCAACGGCACATTATTAAATTATTGATAAAATTTAAAACTATTTCAACCTGAAAACAAGAAATATATTTGTGTATGAAATATTAAATTTATATCTACATTAATTATAATTTATAATTCAAAACTATAAAATAGATAAAAAAAAAAAAACATTAAATCCTACATAAAATTAAAATTAAACTAGAAAACAATGTCATATAAATAATATATTATTCATCAACTCGTTAAACGACAATGTCGTCATCTTCAGTAATGAATGAGTTACAATAATGTAATTATAAGCAGTTCAGTATTGTGCACGACGCCTCGTATTTTACAGAGTGCAGGAGGAAGGGCGTGGTCTAAACATATTTTACAACTTTCTAAATAGTAAGGCGTTAACAAATGACCTACGTAAGTAATCTTTGTAACTACTAATACAATATTACTAAACTAAGATTCATTAGTTATCCAATTTCATTTTATTATTAATATAGAAACGCGTTTGATTAAATAATATTATTAAGTGTGAGAAATTGTGTTCTAGTTTTATTTAAATTTTAAATTATCTCGAAAGTCAAGTTCAATATTTATTTTAATTCTATAATTGGAAAACTCATTATAAACAAGTCGTACAACAAATTTCATTTATAATTTATGTTTGTATAATAAATTATATTTACCAAGCACAGAAGGGCGAAAAACACTGTGATAATGTAGATTTCTGACATACTCAATAAGAAGTATTGTTTAGACAAACGACAATGACTAAAAAAAATATATTTCTGAAGTTGTGCGTAATATTATTGGTATTTAGGTTAAAATGGAAGAAACAAAAGATTTGATTGCAGGAGACGTTATCAAGACAAATGTGTGATATATTCAAAAGATAACCAGTATAAATAACTGGCTGTATTTTACTTTTTAAATTTTATTTTTGCATTTATTTACATTATTTCTTTTCATTTATTCCATCTTGTAGACTAAAGATACGTTTTTCAATACAATACATTAATAAGGATGTCAGACTTAAACACACACACACACAAACAAAACAATCAGAAACATAACCATAAATTAAACATAATATATAATATTAACACCTAAATTATTTAAAATACAGTGCAGTCACACAATGAAATAAAACAAAATAGGCCTAATAGAGTACACTGAGGACAATACACAATCGTTTGCTTTTTTCGCGTGCAATTAATAAACATTAATATATATCCCGTACAATCTAAAAATCAATTAACTGTAATTCATAATTTAATGTATAATATATAATCATAAAAAAAATAGGTGACTGCTTTTAATTTTGAGATATAATAACATCGAAGCCTGCTACAAGGGATCACTTCTAATTAACCATTTTAAAGGTGCACCCTTCACCGAATTAAACGATCTACGTTTGATTATAAAAGTCGTATAATTTTAATATTGACCTGCAATTTGTTAATCTAAAATGCACCAGCTTGGAAAGAAAGGTTAGATTATATTTGATTAAAAAGAGAGGTTGAGATGTTAAACCAGCCCCAAGCACGGGTACCTTTGACCTATTATAATACTAAGCCTCTATTTCTAGCCCAGGAGATTAGTCCCATTTACTAGTTTTGGTAATCCATTCAATAGCTAGTCCAATGGGAATTCACCAGGAAAACTGAAGCCAAAAACCATATTCATTCACCTTACCATCAAGAGCCTCAAATCGAATATTATGTGGCCTGTAATCTACACACAGTCCCTTAAATCTATACATATAATTCCGCCGTGGTATGATCCTACCCTGTGCAAGTGTACCCTCAAACAACAATATCCTGTAATAATTCCCATGACTTGTTTGAGTTTCCCCCTACCAAATATCAGTTGTAAGATGTTGGTCAGTTCTATCTAATCTACTAGAAGGGACTTCTCTTAATAGTAGTTTTCTATAAGAGTACACCAAAGACTAACCCATGAATGCCGGTGTTTCCATTAAACCCATCTAACTATGGCCATCTTGGCCAGACACGTAGGTATCCCTGAGTGTAAGAAGGAAGGTTACTACATAAGTTTAATCTGTTTGTCTTTGATCTGGGCGTAATCACTTTTGAGTTTGAAATAGAGAATCATTTTAAGTATTTATATACGTGGAAGTGGAAGAATTCCAAACTACCTAAACTCATTTTTGTGACTATGAAGTTTTTCTACGCAATTGAAATTGAAAGATTACTAATGTATCTTGAAAACTTCCAAACCGATCAACGTAAATTTTACTTTTCTATATATAGCAGTATAGAGAAGGTTATGTGAAGAGTAAAAAAATCGATGTCGAGTTTTTGGAGATACATGCATTTTGAGATCCTCTGAATCCAAAAAATGTCATTCTTGAAATATGTTAGCCTCTTGTAAGTACAATGTTCTATAGTTTAAACGCGTGAATCTATTTTAATCTATTTTGGTGGTAACACCTCCAAAAATACCAGTTTGAGAGTTATCGTTAATTTCTCAAAATGTACTTTATTAATTCCGCTCACATTTTCCCTCAAGGGCTAATTTTAGTGAGTACACGCTTGGCAATCCCGATGGTTCCGAACTGATTCTATACTTTTTATGCGGTATTGGGATAAATCTCACTCATTCATCTTTCCTATCAGGACTCTCTTAATCAACCATTTTCAGGTTGTCTTTTTCCAACCCTGACACTATTAGAGTATTCGAGGGTTAGGAGTATTTATTTTATGTTCTTTACTGTTTTTAAAAAACGATGATGGGGGACAGGTTTTACCTTTTTATACAGCAAGAAACAAAGACACAATTTGTTCAAAATTTAGTCTATGTGAAGATAAATTACTCAAATCCGTGTGTAAAATTACAAGTAAAATAATGTTATTCTTCAAGAATAATTTTCAACAAAAAATAACTTTGAAAGCATTTATTAAAAGGTCGATTTTAATCAAATAAAACTTACGCTGAGGATGTGATTATGCGAGGCAGGTTTAGGCCCTTATTTTATTATACAAATATTGTTTTCAAAGTAGCAAGACATCGTTTCTTTTACTTCAACAACTACTGAACTGACATTTTGATGTCGATTATATTTGGTTTAACAATTTTTTTTATATTGGAGTGTGGGAAAATATTTTCCAAAATTGTTGCACCATCTGTTTCCGCATAATTAAAATTACGACAGCGTATCAGTCGAGCCAAAGGCGGATTTTTTAATTATTACCTTATTCGAAATATTTTATTAACCAAAAACTTATAATAGAGCAAGTTTCTAGGAACTAAATCAGCTGATTGTAATTATTCGAAAGTATAACGAGAGGAAATACAATTTCATTTTTAGTTGTATTAAAACAAAGAAGTTAAAAAGCAGTCATTTTAGTTGATTTGACATAGATTGATTGATTTAATTTGGAGTTTAAAGAGCCTTTTTAAATCAGCCTTGGCACCGTGACCGATTACCTATTGTGTTTTCTAGCTTAGCAGATTATTTATCTCCTTACGAGTTTGAGTAATCCACTAACTAGCTCGTCCAATGATAGTTCCCTAGGAATTTGGAATCGAAAACCTTACCCCTCTTATTGTCCAGGACCTCACAGTTGATTATTATGTGATTTGCAGTCTCCTAACCCTTCCCGCACAGACTACACACAGTTTCGCCATTATGAGCTCCTATCCTTGTGCATTTTTACCTCGAGTCATTATTGTTCTTCCAGAATAACCTGAGAAGATGTTCTTAGTACCCCTTAAGGTTTTCCAATCTTTGCTGGTGTTTTGCATGAAACCACCTGTTTATGGCCATCTTGGCCAGACATCTGGATATTGCTACAGCTGGCTCAGGTCCTACAAACTCTGATGCATGAGGTAGATGGTTTGCCTCTCTTTACCTTCAACTCAATAATGGCCTGGAACCCAGTGCAACGATACCCAGTTTTGCTGGGATAAAGAACTGAGGTATTCTCGGCATTCCCTTGTTAGACTAAGTGCACTAATCTATACTTGGTATATAGATGTGAATACGGGTTTGCTAGCCTCTCCTCAAATTCTCCTGTATACAGTCATGTATGGCCATAATCTCGGGCTGATAAACAGTGACATATTGTAAGGGAAATATATATAAGGAAAACGAAAGTTACCATCACGGTCTCATTCCTATAATCACAGCACCAGTACCTGCCGTAGTTTTGGAACCATCACTGTACCACACCAGGTTTCCTGAATGCCGTAAAACTCGATTTTTGTCTCCATTTGTAGATTTACCTTCTAAAGGTCTTGAACACAGGTATCTGGTGTTTATCTTAACTGTACCCATTTATAGTCGGTTGACTAGAATGTATAGTTTTCCCAGAAGGGGTAAAGCTGAAGTTTTAAGTAATTTCAAATGTAAACCCAGATAGTGTGATACATTAATTTAACGATCATTTAAAATTAAAAAAATTAAAAAGAAGTTTTTCCTTACTATATCGCTTTCAATATTTGCTTCCCTGAACGTTATTTTCGTTTGTTTTACAATTTGTTTTTAATATTATGGAACAATAATTGTACCAATCATTACTAATATGTTACCATTTCAAACAACTTAACATATGGGTATAACTTCAGAAAATTTTCCAAAATAAAAAAAAATCATTTTGGAGAAATGGGAAAGAACATAATAAATATTTTAAAATATGAAGGTAGGTTGTGTGACAACGAAATTAAGTGATTTTTTTTTTTTTTTTTTTTTTTTTTTTTTTTTTTTGTAATCTCTCCAAACGTTTCGAAATCGTGGATAAAAAACTGTAATTTCCATTTTTGTAAGGCTTTTTATTGTTAATGAAATAGAAGTTTGATGAAAAATAACTCAATATTAGTTAGTATTATTGTAAAAAATAAAAATTGTTTCATCGTTAGTAATCATCGCTGTGCCTTATAAAGATGTGAAACGTGAAAAACTCTTGATTTTTGACAAATAAAAACCCAAACAAGAATGATTGCAATTAACTTATGAATTTGTGAAACAATATAAATATTTTTGAAACGACAAAAAATAACATATAAATCCTTAGTCCTAAAAACGTAAAGTTTTAAAATAAAGAAAACATTTCAGTTCAATGTTCATTATTTACTGAAGACCAAATTATTTTAGTCACAAATCTTTTTACAACAATCCTCACCACCCGCGCTCCAAACAAATTAAACTAATTCTTCAAATAGTAACCAATATATCACATAAGCTATATTGCTTTTCTTTATTAAATTCAAATATCGTTCCCAGCCAAGTTCATATGGGGTGTTGTAAACATAATTCTTAAGTATTATTACAGATTATTTTGAACAACTTAGATTCGGTTTTGTTTAATCTTTCTGAATATACGAAGTATCAAGTAAGTATAAATAAAATTAAAATTAAAAAAAATATCTCCTTTTAATGTGAACTCATTCATGTCCTCAGAGATCCAAAAAGATGATTTCCATTTAACGTCGTTGTTGTCTGTACATAAGCATGATAACAGCCACGAAAATTAAGATAAGAATTTGAAATTTGGTAGAGTAAACTACAGTTTGATCATATAGAAGATATTGAGAAAAATCTAATTAAAATGTAATAACGGCGGTAATTTTAAACAGATTTTGGTCCATATCTCGTGCATTATTCAAATAAAACACACTAAAAAAGTGCAAGTTTAAGTTCTGAATGTAATGGTATAAAGTAGATCTTTCTACAATGAATAATAGCGAAGTTGTTGTCAACGTTGTAATTTCGAAAAATGAGATATTCGTATAGGAAGGGCAGTCACTGAGAAGGTTGTAGCAAGTAGAGGTTACTTCATATATACAGAGTGTTTAAACATAAATGTATTTCCGAATTTCAGCAGGTGGTTTCCCACATAAATACTTAGAGAAAGATCCTGTAAATATATGTCCAAATGGGCTAGTTTCCCAAATATCCACCATATCGTTTTTTCACAAAATATATTTTACCTCCAAAACGGTTTGACGGATTGAATTGGAACTTGACATAATCCTATAACCCATTTCAAAATGGCGGCTGCTTAATTTTTAAAATCTAAATAACTCAAATACGTGAAATTTTAATGAATAACTTAAGCACCCGCTGTTTTTAAACAGCTTATTGGATTAAGAGAGTTACTTTTTTTAAAATATTAAATTACATAATTTGGTACCAAGAGAAGTTTCAATTCAATCTGTCAAACCGTTGTTATGGAAAAACAAAATGACAAATATCTGGAAAAGTAGGCATTCCCGGACACATATTCATTGAATGTATTTCTTAGTTTTGATGTGGGAAACCAACTCCTGGAGGTTTGGAAACACAATTTTATAAACACTCTGTATACAGAGATTCGAGACGGGCCCGAGAAAAGCTAGTAGAGTCGGTTTTAATGTGTATACATCCACAAGGCCTGTTAGGACCTAGCCAACGATGTCAGGTAAGTAGTGATATACATAAACTTATCCTATACTACGTAAAGACATATGTAAAACAACGAGGCCTGCTAGAGCCGAGAGACTAACATGATCGAAACGAGTGTAGACTTTTTAATGGATACACATCTACGAAGCCCATTGAAGCCTAGCAGACGCGGGACGTCAAGAAAGTAATTATATGTAAAATTACGAGGTGCGTAATACATGTGTAACAACTGTTTTAAACAAACTAACCAAACTGGATAAGACTCCTTGATCTGCCAATTTAACATTTCCTACAAGTTCCATGAAACTAACTTTTGGGCAGTAAATTTAGAGGATCTGCTTGTAATATATTTAATGACGAGGTTGGGTAAGTCCCATGATGATGTCCATTGGTTTGTCTCCGATGTTCACCAATCTCGCACACTCTGACAATACTAACTTGTTGGATTTTCTTTCGATACATCTCCACAAGTATTGCCAAATATTTTAATATTTGGTTCATTCTTAAGTATTTGCACACTTTTTATTCTTCTTCTACCAATTTTTAATTTCTTTTTCAACTTACTTCAAGTAGGAGTATTATTTAGAAGATATGTTTTAGAATTCAATTATTTTATCTATTTATCCTAATTATATATCTTCTATCTCACTTTTTTATTTATTATATATATATATTCTTTAACTTTCCCACATACTATACTTAGTTTAAGGAAAGGTATGTGTGGAACTAGAAATCTATTAATATATTTTTTACGGATATATGAGTTTTGTAGTCATTTGAGTTCAAACAAGCATTGCTTTTGTTTTGTGTTTTATTGATGTCAATTCGTCTGACTGTCATTTGTATTATGTGCAGTGTTCTACATTCCAAACGGGTAGATCGATTTAACAAAAAAAAAAGGTACTTTGGCCTATTTTAGCCATATCTCGAGGCGATTTTTTTGAAAGTTAAAATTTGGGAGTAACTCACATAAAAAAAATAACAAACTACGATTTTGTCAAAATTGGATCAACGATTTTAACCAACTTTTTCTCAAGTGTAGACCCTTATTAACCTGAACAAAAGTTACCGTAAACGTCGCCATATCTCGAAAACGTTTAATTCATGTGTTTTCGCTAGAAAATTTCACTTCTTAGATAATATTTGATTTTTCAATATTACCTCTACCGGTACCTTAAACTTAAACCGAAATATGAAGATTAATGACTAAAATCAGTGCTTAATTTTGATTTTTGTTTCGATTTCGCAAGTAAAATTTTTACTGTTCAAGAATAACTGACCAAAATAATGGGTCTTGACCGATGTCAAACAGCGATTAATCAAATACTAACTACGCTGTTTACTTGAACAAGACTAAGTGTCAGTGTTTGTGCTGAGCTTATCTGATTATCTAAGAAAATTTTACCATGTTTGATGTATGACTGCAGTTGTAATGTTTGCAATTAACTAAGAAAAAATTGACATCACTTACAGACCAGAAAGAAATAGGAAGTCAGAATTATGCACATCCAATTTTCAGTTTTAAATTAATACAATGAAAATTTGACAACCTGTACAAATCGACCCAATTTTTGTAATCGTATAACTGATTTGACTTTCTCAATACTAATTATAGAATTTTGTGAGATGGGTCTAAAAACAGATGTTGAGATTTTTGAAAATATATCTATTTTATGGTTTGTTGAGTCCAAAAAAAAAAGTGGTATGTCATTTGTCATGTGCATAACTAAATCGCGATTTTATTCAAGTTTTGGATGTGGGTAGGCTATATTTTAGATATATTTCAGAACGTTTCTTTAAATATATTGAGAGGGGAAGGGTTTAAAAAAATACAAAATTATGTTTTCCTCTAAGCCAGCTTTAACTATTTTGGTAAATTGTGCTCAAATGTAACCACTAAAGACATAAAAAAAAAGTATTGTTTGCCACTGTAAAAAATCCCGGATCGTGAGTTATCGGTATTAACAAACAACGAAATCAGTTTAGAATTAGTTATAAAATACGTAACAACTCAAAAACGGTTCCACCGATTTCGTTCAAATTTTAATAAAATTTAAAAAATTGTGACCAAAAAAGTGAGCAAAATATATTACGGCTTAGGGATAATTGGCAATAAAATTTAAGTGAACTCATGTCAATAAAAGCGTAACTAGTTTAGCCCCTCATTTAAATATATAAATATTTTTGTTTTAAGTACGACATTCATTGTTCATTTTTTTAAAGTGAAAATTACGGAACTGGCAAAATTGGTAACTATTAGTTTTAATTCTTTTCCATTTGGTTTTGTGGATGAGTGAGTAAGAAAGTTTGTGCAATATTTTTTGCACTATTTATTTACCCTCTATTGAAATAGTTTAGTGATTTTGGAGTCCCTACTCTTTGTTACCTAAACATAGTTGGTCTACCAACAACCGTTCTACTTCAATTTCTATAGCTGAGAGCTTTTTAAGGAATTCTCTTCATAGATGTGTTTTCAACATATTATCTCTATCGTATATTATAATAGATTACTAAATCTGTTGTTGGCTGTAACTTGAGTTCTTGGCATTGGTCTATATTTCACAAAATATGTTGTTATGAGAGTTACAGGTGAATCAATGTACAAAACTATCTGTGTTAAAAAGGTAATAATTTATCGTAATAATCGGTTGAACTGATTTCGATAAAAATTTTCAGTTCACTGACTCAAACAAGTGTTTTACAAAGAATCTGAAAATAAAGGTTCATAAATAATTAGCTGAACGTGTGAAAAATATACCTTAAACGCGTTTATTAAAAAATCGACTTCAAACAAAAATGAGGTCGTGCTTATGATTATGAATGACGTTAGCATAATCTCTGTGTAACTTAGAATTTTTTTGTATAATAAATTTCACAATTTTTTTAAAATGATAATGAACTTGTATATGGAACAAGGGATCTTTCTACTATAAGACGAACATGGAGAAACTGGGGGGGGGGGACCCAGAAGTTTGAATTAATTTGTGAAAACGTTCCTTAATTTAATATTCATAGAATAGTAGTTATCAAATATACGTAATATTTAACCTACCCAGTATACGATGTAAATAAACGTACAATAATACTTAAACTAATTACATAGTATCTCACCTACCAAATATACAAACACCTAACTTTGGGTTCAAATGAAATTACTCCATTTAAGGCCAATGCACCATTTGTTATAAATGAATTTACATACCATTTATTACAACGAAAGTTATTTAATTCTGATACAGCTGTTTACGTATTAAAAAAATAGAAATATGTAGCAACCAATAGTTCAGTTATATTACAATTCCAAGAAATACATTACTGTATCTAATTCCCTTTAATATAAACTATATCTATTAGTCCCAAGATAGACCAAGCTAAATATTGTTGTGAAATATAATAAACTTCTAATGAGTTTAACTTCTTTGATTACATTATAAACCATCGGTTCGCTTACCTCTATTTCTGTAAGTACTGGCTAACGTGTTTTTGACTGTATTGTTCTCGAAGCTGATTCCAATCAATCCCGTTGATAGTTAGTTCCGATCAATGCCCTTGGTCAATCGATGAGCAAAACCTCTGGCTAACACCGTTCATTTAGGACTGACCCATACCGAAGGTCATTTTGTCTAGAATAAGCTATTACTACACTTTATGATATATTTTGTCTTCTGTGTAATGTCTTGGGACTTAGAAATAAAGTTATATTTGATAGTTTTTACAATTATTCCTAATAATAGTATATTTAGTTACACAATATACATAGTATATTACCTACCTAATATAATTACTATTTTGCCTACCCAGTGTATGTAGTATGTTACTACCCAAAATACGTACTATGTTACTTACCCAATGTACTTACTGTTATTTACCAAACTTGTATATTATTTATCGCTTGCCTGTAGTCATTGTACAAAATTAAGATAGGAACATGAAATTTGGTATAAAGGACTAAAGTGTACTTTTAGCTTACAATAATAAAAAAAATAAAAAATCCCTTTAGTGGCGAGGTCCGGCTGAAACCAGTCATCTAACCGAGCGTAGCGATTGGAGGATCCATCATGTAGATACAGCTTTGCGTACAGAAACACTGATACAGTCAAAGCGAGTATAGACTGTTTAATACATACAAATATATTAGGCTATTAAGGCGTAGCCAACGTTTAAGAAAGTATGTACTCTATTAAGAGATTCAAGAAACTTGTGTAATAAACTTACACTACTTAGTCAATACAATTTAGCATATCCTTCAAGACCCATACCCGTTGGAGTTGCTAGTCTCCTATGGGGCGCCTCCCCAGGTGCCGGATCAGGGAACGCGGAAGACGAGGAATTCAATGGGGATTACACAGACGTCTTGAAGATCTGGATTACGCAGATAATATATGCCTGTTTTCGCAGAGATACACGGATATGCAGTTTAAGTTGAATGCGCTGAAGGAAGTAGTTGAAGCGGCAGGACTCAAAATAAATCATCGGAAAACTAAAGTTATGAAGATGAATGCAGAAAACAGACAAGCTCTAAACTGCGATGGAGAAGAAATAGAGGAGTCAACACTTTTTCTTACTTTGGAAGTGTTGTTTCAACAAGTGGAGGAGCTGATGATGATGTGAAGACTCGCATTAAAAAAGCAAACTCCGCCTTTGTAAAACTGTACCCGATTTGGCGAAATCGAAACATCTCAAAGAAAACGAAGCTTCGCATCTTCAACACAAATGTTAAGTCTGTTTTTCTGTATGCAAGTGAGACGTGGAAAGTTACAAGTTTAATTACGTCTCGGCTGCAAGTTTTCATCAATAGGAGTCTTCGCCGTATCATGAACATTCATTGGCCTGAGATCATTACAAACGAGGGTTTATGAAGAGAAACAGGTCAAATTCGGGTCAAACTGCAGATTCGAGAGAGGAAGTGGAGGTGGTTAGGACATACACTGAGGAAGCCAGAAGGAACTATTGAGAAAGAGGCCCTAGATTGGAACCCGCAAGGTGTCAGAAGAAGAGGTCGACCCCGAGAAACCTGGAAGAGGACCGTTATTAAAGAAGCAAAAGAGGTTAATAAGACTTGGAGAGAAGTGAAGGTACTTGCTGGAGACAGGGACAGATAGAGAGCTCTTCTGGACGCCCTATGATCCAATAGGAGATAAAAGGAAACAAGTCACAAGACCCATAAACTAACTTTCGTCTACAGTTGTTGACAAAGTGGCATTTTGTTCATTTAAATTAGTTTGCAAAACAGCTGATTTCTTAACAGTTTCACTTTGCCCACTACTTTGCCCACTACTTTGCACACTACTTTGCTCACTCCGAATGGCAACCGAACAAAACGAAATTTAGGTTAAGTTTATTTGAATTGATTTATAATACACAGGAAATGCCCCGTATGTAGGTTAGATTAATTCTTGCATGTAAAATAACATAAATAAACAACAAAACAACGTTTTAAAGTTGAAAAAGGAAGTAATTATTCATAAAGATGATCGACAGTGTATGTATTTTTCGTTTGCGGAGTTTTGAAGTTGGCAATCCTGTTTCCTCAACAATACACCTAAGTTATTTTTAATATTCATAAATTACCTCAGTTTCAACAACCTCTTCATCTAGGCCTACTACTAGTGGAGGAACAACTATTTATGACTACAAAAATGCTACTTTCACCAATTGTACTTTTGTAAACAAGTAGGCCGAGGCCTAATATTTCAAAAATGCTGTTATTAAAGATCGAATTGTAATTGATTGTTTGTTTGAACGCTATTGTATTAAATTAATGTTTTATTAAATTGTGTTACTGCTGAAGTATGTTTTTTATTTGTCACAAAATAACAACTGTAGACAAAGTATAATGTGCAAGTCGTGAGCAAAGTGTCTTTTTTAAACTCCATAACATTTTTCTCTCGAGGATAAATAAAGCAAAAGCTAAAATGCCGCAAGGCGAAACAATTGTAGCTCATTCATACTATTAAAATATTTGAAACTTTAAGCTTTTGCTTTATTTATCCTTGAATATGGAGTTTCAACAAGAAATATCTGCTATTACATTAAAGTTAAATTTTTTTTTTCTCTCGTTTAAAAAAGTGCCACTTTGCTCACTAGTTGCACAAATAACTATTGTTCATTGCATTTAAAGGATCTGCATTGCACCATTTTGAGGATGGGCTGAGTAAGTACTTGCATATGTTCTACACTTTTATTTCAAAAATTATTTTTAGAGGCGAGAACAAGTTAAATATATACATAAATGTTCTCATTGAACATTTTCAACGTTCAAATTAATATTCTTTAATTGCTATAGTTTTTTATTAAACTAGGTTAGGTAACCTATTACCATTGTATGTGTTATGCAACATATTATTTATAACCATTATTTATAAAATAATTTATTATATTTTGCCTGAATTATGATACTTCAATAAAAATTATCTAGAAGAATTCATAAAATAGAGAAAAAAACAACATGAAATTTAGAGAACAAATAATGTCGTAAACACTAGAATTTATGGGCTTTTTTGGTGTGTTTTTAACCTCCAAGTGACAGATTATTTATTACCTATTAGATTTGATTCTAAAAGCGAATACAAATTATCAAAACCATCGTTACAGTTGAATAAACATGTAACTATCATTTTACAATGTAATGTACAGGATGATTTGTAAGTAGGCTCCTCTCCCTATTTTGTTCACAACATTTTTTAGACTGCATTTTTTCACTAAACAATATGTTATAAAAAACACTAGAAAATGTTTTTAGCGGTTACCTCTATTTTGAAAGTTGTACTGTAAATTTTAAAATTCAAAAACGTTATTTTAAACATTATTTATTTCCACATTATTACTCAAATAAATGGTGCAAAAATACGGCACGAACTCTTTCACATACCAATGTATATTCATAACACTAACCACAGAAAACCATTCGTTTCAAAAATGTCAGTTGGATAGTTAAAAGTAAAAATGAACCATAGAGGAAGTATTTGAAAAAATAGTTGTTTTAAATATATATTTATATACTTATATTTAGTAATTATATATAAAAATAATCATACGTGTGTATAATATAATATATTGGTAGATCAAGCAATGATCCCAATAAGGATTTTTTGGAAAGCAGTTGTTACACAGGTTTTCCAATCTTCATATTTCTGTACATAATTACTTTTTGACTTCGGCTAGGCCTTACCTAGTCTCATAATCGTGTCAGTGTTTAGGTATTGGGGGGGGGGTTCAAAGCACGTATGTGAAGGAATTCGGACTCGCTACGCTCGTATATGTCCGTCCTCGTAACCATACGAATATCATATATTCTAATTAGGTTAGCATTTGAAATTACAATTTCGACAATAATTTATCTATTTATCATTGTAGTGTGGTTGATTGGTAGCGTTGTATGCAGGATTTGCAAATTGTTTAGACTTTATTATGTTGTAAGTTGAATAACACACACACACACACACACACACACACACACGCAATTTTAAAATGGCCGGGATTTTGAAATTTCCAATTCGATTATGCAAAATTTCGATAGGGTTGTACATGAGCACACACTCGTCCTTTTATAAAAAATGGGATGTTTCTATCTTTATTTTATGACCGCTATCGAGTTTACATAACAAACGACAATCACGCCAACGACGACGGACGAAGGGCATGTCGATAATCACTCTTTTTCTGAGACCAATAAATCCGAAGATCAATCATATAGAGGTAAAATCTTTTACCGATTAACAAATTTACACTATATTTCGTCAACTAAATAACTTCAACAACTCCAGTTATAGGCCTATCAATTTCTAAAATGCTAGTTAAGTTAGTAAACATTTAGTTCATTATTCAGAGGGGACGTAAGATGTTGACTTACTAATTGAAACGTTGATTTGTTCCTAACAAAGTGTTAGTTGCGTAAGAGATGTGGATTTACTTTTCTTTGGTGATTTAATCTGCCACTCAATTAAAAATAAACAGTTTTATTAAATGATTATGTTGAATGCTTGATTCAAAAATGTGTCAGAAATTGGGTCAAAAATTCATTAATGGTTTTTGTTGACAAAGGTCAGGTCATCTCGAACTGTGACCCTCGGTTGGTTTTATGACGTTTGTCCTGTGAATAGTAAACTCAGTGAAGAAACAAGTTTCGTCGGATCACAATACATTCATCAAGATTATTTTTCCTTCTCCTTAATTTTTACATGTTTTCATACAACTGGAGACAACTGTCTGGGACAATCCACCAGCAAACCATAAAAACGTCTTGGACATCTTAAAACGGAGACAACGTTACTGCCTCTTCTCGAGATTTCAATCTCAAACAAATCTCTTACCTGTGAGTCCTTAGCGATTTTCGTAAAAGCTTTAGTACCAACAGTGACATTATCTGGACTTATCATATTTCTGTGTATTAAAAACTGACTCTGTTTTTTCAAAATTATTTCTAAAGTTTGTAAATTGCAAATCTGGATGGTTGTTGATTACTATATGGTTCTTCACAGTTAATACTAGCAGTTTCAGCTTTCTTGAGCGTCTGGTATCAGGATCCACTTTATTTCCTCAAAACTTAGATTACCAGTCATTAAATAAGACTTAAACCTTTGACCTCCTGCCCAAATTGACGGGAGAGTGGCCGGGCGCCAGATATATTGCCGCATGTACAGTACCGTCGGACGTCAGGCCTTTGTGCCCGTGAGTGACACTGAAACGCCGCGACCATTTTGGCAGTTTTTGTACATTTACACATGAACCATCGTATTTTCCTTAATTTTTGTTTTAGAAATTTGCTTTTGATCTCGTTTTTTTCATAATTGAATGTATTACGTTTGAAAAAATATCAAAAGTTTTTTAAACAAATTTTAAATTATAACTTTAGAACCCAAAAAGTCCTTAAAAGTATTTTTTGTTGCAACTAAGCCCAATGCTAGTTTATTACAAATTTAATTAAAAACTAATATCGTATTAAAAAAAGTTGTTAAATTCATTGTTGCTAGAACATATAGGCCTACTACGAAATAATATCGAAAACATTGGAAAAACTCATTGTGTAATGTTTCGGAATGGAATTAACAGTTCGAAAAAGCAAACGATTGGCATAGGGACATTGATTGCAAAAGCAACGATTGCATTGATCTAAGACATTACACTTTCTTGCTGTGGTTATAGAAATGCAGTTGAACTGGAGTAAACCTATTGATAAACTGAATATAAAACTAAGCGATGTTATCTCTTGAAAACCGTATATAAAATTGTTAGATATAATGTTATATAATATTTATTTTACTTCCTTTCATTTCCTATGATTTATTGTGTTGTTTTTTGCTAAAATGCTCTATTAGCGGAATGTGTTTAAAAAAATTAAACAAAGCAATAATCTTTATTTTATGTGCCACTTGTAGAGCATCCAATTGGCTATTAAGAAACAACATTTTTCTAGTTCTATGTATATGTACGAATGAATTATTCTATGAAAAAAAATAATAAAGCAAATTTCACGAACATTCGTAAGTCTAAGGCCAAAAATTGTTTGGGACCACAATTCTGCGATCTAAAAAAAGAATTTATTCTGTGGGTTTTATATTGTTTAACAAATTAGTGCAGCCAATTAAAAAAGAGAATAATATTATTGAATTTAAATTCATATTAAGGACATTTTTCCTGAAAAAACAATTATTATTCAGTTTTGGAAGACTTGTATATATGAATTTTAATACTGTATAATCTTATTTTATTTTCATAGATTACATTTGATGTGTTTATTTACAATACAAATGTTCAATTCTTGTTAATTTAATCTTTCCATTATTGTTAATTTATTTTGTCAAATAGTGTAAATGTATTCTTTTGTTTTACTCTCTACAATACCTGACATGAAATTTCTGAATATTTGTTTGGTTATATTATATCTGTTTATATTGTTACAGTGTTGCTATCGACTGAATTATTTATTTTCTGACCTTAGTTTAAGCAACATTTTTCAATAATTTAATTTGTTATTTATTTATATATAAAAATTATATTTACTGTTGTTGATAATGTAAAAGACGAAGATGAAGTCATTGTGTTAGTTGTTTAGTATGAATTAGAAAATTAGATTACTGGTCATACAAATGTATTTAGTTTACAACCAATAAAATAATAATAAATTGATGTATGTAGAAAGGATATTTTGTAATAAAAATTTTGAATTTTTTAATTTATTGCTTTTATAAATAAACTTATTAAATCCAACTGTAACAATCTAAACAAAAACTGCAACATTTTATAATTTTTAGTAAAAATACCTTGGTGTTTAATATGATCAGCTGATTGATGGTTGAATATTTACATTCGGCTACAAAATTTTAAAATTTCACCTTAAGGTTAACATGTGAAATTTTGATGATCACATATTTCCTTGGCCCTTTTCGAATTTCCAAGTAAATATTTCTTTTTTAAAATATTATTTTACTAAAGGTATTTCATAAAGATGTTAGGTTCATATTATTAATATAATTTAATTGAACGTTTGCCATAATTTGTGTTTATAAAAAATGAAGCACCATGTATAAAAAGTATAAAACTACTTTCAATATCAAGTGATAAACCTAGAGCCAAACTTAGTAACCTAAGACCATGTTGGAAACGGAACGAAAAGTAATTCTATAATCTAAGAGAGGGACCTAGTGATAAAGATTGTTTATAAGGCACCTGAGTAGTCAAAACTAAGACTACATACAAACATAAACAAACCAAAAACCACAAGCTACGGGACTGTACTACACAAAAAAGCTACAAACAACATGACTGATAAGGGGTTAAGGCAACGGTTTCGTTCCTTAAAAAAGATTTTTAAAAAAGACAAAACCGATTTTGTCCCCTATTTCTAAAGACTAGTGCGTGATCCAGTCATAATTCCAACTAGAGCTCTAAGTGACAAAATGTCCTTAATTAAAATAGCAGAATTTTTATTTTCAATTTTTATAATGGACTCATTTCTACACTTGTTTGGCCGATAGTTATTGTCACTTCATATTATATACATATATCCTTCACAATAAAATCACACTAACCTCAAATTACCCTCACATTGGCATCTCAATCGCCGACACATCAAAAATTAAGTATGTTACAACAGTGACATGCCAGATTTTTTATTTTTTCAATTTTTTTTTTTACCGATACCTCACCTACCGGTATTTTTGGAGAAAAAGCTCTCAATATGTTTTTTCAGTTTCTATTGTCTACACTTTAGCAAAATTTAATCAAACTCGTTATAGCTGGTTTTGTGAAAATCGTAACTTTGTGTTTTTCTTTGAGAGCTACCTACATATTTTGAGTTTCCAAAAATGATGAGAAATGTATGACCTAATTTTTTCCACATATAAAAATCGGTCTTCGCGTTTCTGTTATAGGGCGCTTAAAGATCATACTTAAACTACCTTTTAGGACTCATTGATCGTCAAAACGGATATAGCCACAAAAAATCGGCATCAATTTTTAATTCATCTCATCAATCTCTCTATACTACGTACATGGGAGAAAATAATTTAAAATTGTTGTAGAAAAAAGTCCTGACAAGAGTAAATTTGGGATTTGAATTAAAATGAAAATTTTAAGTTATTTGATAATTATGGATTGTTTATATTATTATTATGATTTAACCGGAGATTTGCATAATTATTGTATAAAACTAACACGATGATTTGAGATATGAATCAAATCACGATTTCAATCTACAAACCTAGAGCATAAAACTATAAATAACACCATAAAACAAAAAAAAATCAGATATAAAATAAAAAATTGTAATATTAAATAAGGAAATTTCAAAGTTTCAATTCCAATTAGAAGTAATAACTCGACCTTAGACTAAACATTTAAAAATGACGGCAAAAGGTTCTTCACCCCGACAAACAGTTAAAACACTATCTCTTGGCACCACCCATTTAATGATCAGTTATTTTCCGTTCTATACAGAGTGAGGCAGACCACCCGTGCAAACACCCTTGCAAAACGTTTTGGTACATCCTGTACATACAGTTAATGATAATTAACTTTTGTTTTCGCCAAAATGTTCAGGGTAATTAGACCTATAAATTGATGTAAAACACGACCCATGTTTACATTTGAAAATTCCTCAAAAACCCGCCAAATTGGGCCCTTTTGGGGCTTTTTTCAAAAATGAAAATAATTTTATTTGATTCTGTGAGGCCAAATTAAGGGGAAATGAGAAAGAAAAAGTGTTAAAGTAAGTTAGTAAGACAGCTATAAATACTTCACCGGTAGTCTGCCTCAACCTGTATATTTATTATGTCTTCTATATGGTGTTGTTATCTGATCACATTTGTGTTTAGTCTTAGTTTGGACTGCACAAAGCTATCTTTAGGCATGGTTTCCATATTTATGTTACAGTTTAAGTTTTAACCAACAAGGCCTTAGGCTACTGCATGTTGATGTTTTTTTTTTCAGTTTCATGATCTAGGTTCATTACTTGATTACGGCGGTTGATTTATATTCTCGAAACGTTGTGTGTTATATTTTATGTCAATTGGTGGTAAATGTCTGAGTACGCAAATTAATGATAGAATAAGAATGTTTCAAGCCTTTATATTTAATTCGCAAATAAATGTCTACGTCAGTCGCGTATTTCTTTACTATAAGGGAACTTTTTAATATTTGAGGTGTCAAATTAAACAGTGTTACCTGCAGATTTGCCGAAAAAGTTCTCATTTTCCTTGAACAAAAATTATTTTTCAATAAATTTATTATTGAAAATAGTATGTCTGTTATGGGCATATGACATGTTTTACTAGAAAAATAATTTGTAACAGTTGTTTTAAATTCTGGAATATGTTTTATTTTTTGGGGGTTTTTTTTGCAAATTTTTAACAGCTGTTTTAAATTATTTTAGGTTAACTTATGTTACTTACTTTATTTGTGGATTTACGTTGTGTTGTAATTATTTACTTACATCTTACAAAAATTATTTGACGAAATAACTATACAAATGTATTTATTCAAAACTGATAATATTTTTAATTATAAACGACTAGTTACATATAGAGTGGCAAAGAGCATTTTATAAATAACAACCCCACGTTACTCTCGTAAATTATAGTAGGAAATATATTTTTAAAATTAACATAATATCTTTAAAGAAATTAATCAAATATACATTTGTAAATTTCATTAATCCAGTTGTCATAAACTGCAGTGCTAACTGTAGCAACGGTATTTGAAGCTTTAACAACTATTGGACATGCATATATAGCAGTTATGTTAATCCTATCGAATGATTTCAATAACTCATCTTTCTGCTGTTCCAGTTTTTGTAACTTTGTTTCTAAAGTCTGTCCACAGCTTTCATCATTTGTTAAGTTGTAAATATGTTTCGTAATACAAATTGCGATGTTAATACTTTCATCAGATACAGTATTCTTCAACTCGATTTCAGTTGCGTTGTACAGTTCTTGTAGCTGGGTAATCACGTTTAGATAGTTCTGCGCACATTTTGCGTTCTGTCCTCCTAAAGACATATTTAAAGAAAGTATTTTATGAAAAATATTGTGATATAGTACTTAGTTTTTTTATTGTTGTTTAAAAGCAAAAAGTCTTGGTAATCATCACCATTAAAAAAATCATAAAAAAATCCTAGCCCTCGAATACCCTAATAGCGTCAGGGTCGGGAATGAACAAAAATTGGTTAAGAGAGACCAGATAGGAAATATGAAAGAGAGGGATCTAAGGCAAGACTACATGATAAAATTGTTTAGATCCAGATATGGTCTCAAGATTGCCAACCTGTACTCACTATATTTAGTTTCTGAAGGTCTGTGAAATATAAAGAACTATTGTGGGTATTAAAAAATGTTTATATATTATATGGAGATAACTGTTGTGTGTCTGTATTGTTGAAAGGTGAAAAACTGTGTCGGCTATCATTGCCTAAATAAAAACAAAAGATAAAATATATTAATAAATACACCTAGCCCTCGAAAAATCTAAGTCATTGTCAGAAGAGAACTAAAATTGATCAAGACACAATAGGATAGAAAGAAGAGAAGGATCTAATTAAGTGTGACTACAGTCGGTACTCGGTGAAATTCCATAATAAGGCAAAACAAAAATGATAAGGCACTTATATAACAAGTTGACCAGTATTAGTTTTTAGTTCTTAGTTGTCTGACGATGCCTAACGGCGAAACAGCTGTAACAATAAATTGTTGTTGTTTTTGAAATTATAAGTGCCTTATTTTTGTTTTGCCTTAGAAGGATCTAACCCAAAATTAAATTAAGAAATGCGTAGATCCATTTACAGTACCTCTGAATTAGCTTACTCACTAGATTTAGTTCCCTTATGGAATGTAATTGTATTTCCCCTTAGGAGGTCACTCATAGTGAGTATGGTTGTGCAAAAAAGATTAACCTAAATGGATACATTTCTTTATTTAATTTTGGGTTAGATTCTTCTCTTTTATCCTTCCTATCAGGTGTAACTTGTTTCTTGTTCTCTTCCGAACGAGACGTTATTAGAGTATACGACGACTAGTGGTCTTTATTGTAAGCCCTGTTTTATATATTTTTTTATAAGGCGATGTTACGTGAATGGTTGTTCCTCTTTAAACAATTAGAGAACAAGTAATTCTATTCTAAACGTATCAGTAATAAGAGGCATGTCCCAGATTATTAGAAATCTAAAGAAACGTATAATTTAAATGCGTAATAACAATTCGCGTTAAATAATAAATTGTCAAAATTACAGCTTTTATAAAATGTCATGGTTAAGCAAAAAACCAACGACGGACAAATCGAGTTTACACAGATCATACACTCCTTTTCAACGTAAAAGGAACGAATGGAACTTAAAGTAAGTATATCAATAAATTTTACTTTCACTAACGTGTACTAGGGATCCAATTCTCTTCACGGGGATTAAGTTACCTTCCTTCATCTATTCGTAGTGTACATGAACAAATTGAAAAAAAAATCGACATCGAATATTATCAGGGTCAAAAGAGAAAAAGGGTCGATCAAGAGAAACTTGGTACAAATGAAAGAGAATGATCTAGTAAAATACTAGATGAAGAAAAGTGTAGTTACAACTAAACTACCTCGGGGTTGCCCCACCCTTACTGAACTATAGTTGATCCTTTTATGGGAATAGTTAATGAGGTTATAAAAAGGTTATATGACCTTACAACATATAATTTAATCTTAATTTGTACAATATTTCGATATATTACTAGACCAAACTTTAGGAAACTTTTGCGTAGGACCAAATCTACAAGAAATTCCGTACAGTCAAATATTGTTTAGTTTTCCATCTATCTAATTATTTTCTTTCTTTTTTTTTTGACAGATGGGATATCGTGTTATTTTTATTTTGTATGTAACGTTTTACAACTGTATAAAAACAAATAGTTTTATTCGTACATTTTCAAAATGGACACCGTTTAAAATTTTTAATGTCAAATATCTCGAAAACCGTTAACTTTTTAACAAATTTACAAAAGACAAAAAAGATTTCCCTTTTAATGAAAAATAAAATAGTTTTAGTTTTAAAAATTTAATTTTAAGGATAAACAACATTTTTTGATAATTGTCTACAACATCCAAAGATTAAGGTTATGTAATTTAAATTAAATGCATTAATTTTGTTATTGTTATTAAAAATACAGAATTCAAAAATAGTTTGGTTTAGCTTAGTATAGGGTGCTGTAGACAATTACCAAAAACTTATATTATAGATTTTTTGTAGATAATTCAATTATCCCTGGAGCTACTTTAAAAATTAAAAAAATATTTTGTTTCTCATTAAAAATGGAAACTTTGTTTTCTGTTGTAAATTTGTATAGAGTTAACGGTTTTCGAGATATGTTAAACATTTTAAACAGCAATCATTTTGAAAATATTCAAAATAAACTTTGTTTCTGGATTTAAAACATGACATAAAGTTTTTTGTATACCTTATATACAAATATCATATCTTTAACTTATAACTTTTTGAAATAAAAAAAAAGAGGGGGAAAAAACAGATGTTAGACGGAAAACTAAGCAACATTTGACAATATGTTACAATGGCATTTCTTATAAATTTTATACTACCTATTCAGTTCCTGAAGTTTGGTTTAGTAATTTCCAGACACTGTCTGTATAAACATTTATACTGTTCATCAAAATCATTTCAATAACTAAATATTCATAAATGTGAATTTAGTTTCAATGATTTGGGAAATTGCAAATACATAATATTAATAAAACTCAAGAAGTTATTGTTTTAAATTTGATAAATCGCAAAAAATGAAGCCGATTAATATATTTTTACACATTATTGATTTTCATTAACTCATTTAAATAGGTTTTGTAAAAATCTTACCACAGGCATACAACGTTCTAATTATTACATTATTAAAACATTTTAGTCAATTGGAAAACCAGTTCTGGAGAGAACCCAATTTTAAACAATTGCTTCTAATGATCAAACAGAGAATTTTTCTAGTGACTCAAAATTTTGATACACAAAAAAATTTCTTAAAAACGCAATACTATTTTAAATTTTAAACTAAAATATACAAAGATGTAAATTAAAAGTTTACCTGAACTGTTAGGAACTAACAGTAACGACTGAGAGGCTATAATACACATATCTAATGAAGCATCTGATGAAAACACTGTCAAAGCTTTCTTTGTCTTTTCATCACTAACTGATGACGTAACTGGAGGTAAGCGAAGTAGTGCGTCTTCAATTTGTCGCTCAATAATCTGCTTTCCACTTGATACAGCACTTTGTATACCAAGAACTTTACCAATATTTAATGTATAATCCGACTGCAAGGGTAAGTAGACGTACATTTGTGGAAAACTGAGTCCAGGATCCTAATATAAACAGACATGAATATGACAAGATGCTTAATCCAGAATAAGTATCTACGAGTCTAGGATACTAACATAAACAAATATGAATATAAGGAAAACAAATAATCCAAAAAAAAAAAAACAACAACAAACACGTTGGTTATATTGATCCAGTTGTGTATCTTTTACTGCTCTAATGAACACTTTGATGACACCATCCAAAGAGGGTTATAGCTAAATTAATATGTACTAAAATAATACTAAAGCTAACAAGTACTAGGGGGTAGCGTCCCCTTCTCATTCTTATCCGGCCAATATACAGAGGCCTGTCTTTCCCTCAGGTAAATGACATGTGGATGTGGGCTTTCTGTAAGCTTACGGACTATCTCTAAAACTAGAAAATCAATTAAAAAATATATAATATGTAAACAAATAAGTTTTATGCAGTAGAAATACAACTTAAATAAATAATACAACTTAGAAAATAAAAAATAAAAAAATAAACTTATAAATTATATAAAAAGCATATTAAAGAAAGGAAAATAATCTAAAGATATAAAATAAACAAACGATATAAAAATAAAATGTAGATTATATTTTTAGATGTATAATATAACCAAACAAATAAACTATAAAAAAAACATAAATTACAAAATAAAACAAATACATTTTCACAAATAATATGAGACTTATCTCTAACCAGATGCGAAAAATATCAAGTTAAACAGTAAAATGAGAAATGAGTGAGGAATAGACTCACTTTTTTGTCAGCTTCAAATGTCGAATTACTTTCAAACTTGTCCAATAGTCTGTCAGATGTAATTTCTTTCATTAATTTAACATTAAAGTGGTTTGTGGATTCTCTTTTATCTCTACAGTTCTCCTTGGACATTTAAAACGTCAAAAGAACAAGAAGTCATTTCCTGAGAAATATTTAGGGAAACAAAACCAACATTCATGGACAGGGGTTCATCATATTAGAAGCTGCAAGTTATCCCATTAAGGGTTTAACCAGAGTCTTCAAGCCCGTTTCTATTGATACATGAATTAATTATTTGTAACAGATAAATAGTTATAATAACCAGATCGGATTACTGGTTCTTGAGATACAATGATATAATGGTGATCTGCACTTTACCCTAGCCTGATAGTACACGGGAATGTGATTTTAAAGAGTGACATGATTTTCGAAACTGGCAGTTACGTAACAGTATGGAAAATTTCCTTCTCATATTTGATACAAATTATTTGAAGGAAAATATCAAAATTTGAATAAAAATTTTGAAATAAAATTTGAGCAAGAAAGTTTTTGTTTAACTAGGACCGCCTTCGAATTTTTGAAGTAAGTTTTTAACGGAAGAGGTAACATCGACTTAGTTTTTCTAAAATACTTAACTTTAGAACTTTTCGCTTTAAGTCTTTAACTGTTAAATGTTTTAAAAGTTGGTTATAAGGAGTTTTCTTCTCTAAAATGTATTAAACTCTAAATTTACCAAATCCTATTATATGCCAATTTCTTTCAGGGAAAAACGAAGATTAAAATTAAACCAATAATAAAATTTTCAAATTAAGACATAAGAAATATTATGATAATAAATAATTCAACATTTTTCTATAAAAACCAAATTTTTAACTAGGCCTACTATTATAAAAAAATAATAATAATTTGCATAAATCTAGAATATACAAAATAACCGATTGTGTTTATACTCTTTTAAAAATGTAAGAAGCTATTACAGACACAAATTTTTATTTTCAGAAATAATGAAAATATATAAACATGTCAACAACGTATTGAAAAACTACTAAAATAAATTCAATCCTACATATAATTTGTTTCAAATTAATTTTGAACAATAACTAGAATAATAAAATTTTGTTGCATTTAATAATTAGTTGAAAAAAAAGAAAGTTTTCTGTAACAGTATTTCTACTTGACAAACATGGACGCAAAAGTTCATATAAACAGGTTTTAACCTAGGGATGTTATTATTGTTTCCCTTATATGTAAGGTTGTATATATACTTGTATGTGTAAAGATAAGGAGCAATAAATATCATTTCATATTTCATATTATTATTAAACTGAATATACGATATAGAAAACATAGTGTGAGCGAAGATCTTGGACAAACAGAAATTGGGTAAGATAATCTCTACAGTCCAAAAACTTTCACCACACAGAGTAGTTTTTGCAAAGCACAGGGTATCGAAAAGTGCATTGATAATGTTTACTGTAACCCGCCTATCGATTTATTAGCGACAGAAAGGTGAGAAGTTCAGATGATAAGCAGATGAAAGATCAGAATGATGCTAAATTTATAAGACATGATGAAGCACAGATTAAAAAAAGAGAGTTATCTCTTTCAAATGTGGCAAAATAGGTAGAAATTATCAATCCGGAAGATATGCAGGCCCTTACAGGGCGCAGATTATTTACACGGCATCTCCTTAGATTGAGAACAGCAGGTAATGCTAGGTGTATCAACTGTGGAGAAGAGGAGGATGAGTCCTTCATACTCTCTTCAATTACGCCTTGCAAAGATATCTTTGAGGAGAAAATCGTAAAAGAGCTAACCTCAATAAATATTATTTCCACTATGCTAGAGAGCAACAAAAATAGAATGTAGACAGAGACGGATGTCGAGGAATGTTTGAAGTCTAAGAAAGAACAACTGGGACAAATCTAAAGAGTAAAGAGAGAAGTAAAACAAAAATTGTTATCAACTGCGCTCAGCTACATGAGAAGTGATACCGAAAGATGATGTTTTGTGTAGCCAATGACGACCACCATCTCATAGAGCGAGAAGAATTGAAGGTGGGGTTCAGTGGGTATACCTCAGGTAGAGCATGTTCGGCTCTCTTATAGTACAGTAACGCATTAATCATATCCTTGAGGGAAGGGGGGAGATAGAGTATAACACAACGCAACACATAATACAAGTGACAAGCAATTGACTTTGTAACGAAATCAATGCCAACCAAATATCATTCTGGAATACACTTACAAATCCTATTCCATTTAATTTACCCATTTTACGAAGTATAGGATAAATTTGGTAATTGTAAAAAATGTCGCCTACCGGTTTTTGATTTTTACGTTTCATGATTTCAGAACACCAAAAAATGATTTGCGACATGTTGTCTGTCCGTGTTTTTGCTGTCGTTTGTACGTAAGCAAGATAGCGGCCACAAGCATTATTGTAATAATATGACATTTGGTGTTGTCTATGAGAAAGTTCTCGCATAAAACCCTATGATATTGAGAAAAACCAACATGAAAATGCAATTTTAAACAGTTTTTTGGCTACATGCAACAAATCAAACACTAAATTATATAAAAATTTATTCTTATATATAGATAGCGAAGTTATTGTTAGACATGTAATTTCCAACTCTGACCTTCCAACATAAAATGATATTCGTATAGTTACGAAGACCTCGTAAGCATATCTAGAGCATCGAGGCCTGTTAGAGTCTAGACACTTACACGAGATAAGCGAATG